>JARJDV010012189.1:0-206571 GCA_030264675.1 Anaulacaspis nigra | reverse complement strand
TTTATCGACAGTGAACATCGCTGGCCCACTGTGCATTGCCGCGTCAGCATTGCGCGCGCCCATAGAAATATTGCGCTTTTTTCGATTAGACTTTTTGATTATCTTGCCAGCGAAAGAGAGAACAGGGCTAGTTGCTCGTCGACAATGTGTGCGTTTATATATAAGTATCGTCGTACGCGCGCGACGCCTCCTCATGCACTTTCATCTCTTTCGTATTCCATCGACAGAATGCGCATGAAACAGCAAACGTTGCGCGCGAGTCGACTTCACTTGAGTTATAATTCAAAAAGTTTCCTAAACTGCAACTCAATTTCTTTTTATTGCTTTGATTGCTCGACTCGTACATACGCGGCGCATGCTTTTTTCGATGGTGCATCCCTGGTTTTTGCTCCCTTTTTCAGCGCGTCACCCAACTTGAAATGGGAATAAAATCGTGAAGTATGATGTGCGTTGCACACTCGAAAGTCCATGTGCGTGAATTTTCTCAAAGAAAATTAATTTGCTCGCCCTCGCGTATCATGTATTGCGTTTGTTATCTGGCAGCATAGGTTCAAATGGAGCGTGCGTAAAATGCACATTTCGCAGTCGCAATGGGTGCAATAAAAGTAACATCCACCCATTAAGATTGGCACTTAAGGACTTATGATGGTCTTAAATCCGGACATATTCGGCAAGGGCGCTTTGATAACATAATTACCTCGGCTTCCACTATGAATCTTCGCTAATGTCATTAGAGCCAATAGGCAAATGCCAGCGGAGGTCCCGAGACGGCATAATAGGCGGTTTTCGACGTATTCCGGATGCGCCCGGCTTGCCGCCCAAGACGTGGAGCGAACGTCTCGGACGCGTCAGGAAAGTGCCGGCCGCATTTCACGTGGAGCTCCCATGTCATCTTGCAGCACCGTTCGATCGACACCCTGGCGGCGGAAACGGCGGCCATGAGGTGTACTTCAGCCGCTGCCGACGCCACCACTGAACATGTATTAAACCGGCGATGCGTTACATTGTTACGGTCATGTGGAGCTGATCTTGTTAGGCGATCATCTCGGAACTAATTCGCAGTTGCTCCTAGGTGTATTGTAAAGTTCGGAAATATACGTCGGGATGGTGATGGCCCACTGGACCATATTGTCTATAACATTTCTAGCAAACTAACTGAATTACAGACAGCACAGTATAGTAGCACGCTTCTACCTTCCCTGTCTCTTCCACGATATGGCAATGATGAAATGCGCCTGCATGAATAATTTTGGTATTTGCATTCGCGTGCGCGCGCAAAAATTCAATTTCCTTCGAATATTTTGGAGAGGGAAAGAGGGAAATACGCGCGCGATCATTATTACTAAGACGTTAGGCATGAATACGCGAAGGATTTATGTCTGGCGTGTTGGCGCTCAGATTATCGTAATTAATAGGAAATACAGCAATTTCACCGTGTTGCAATGAGTAAACCAATATTGGCCTCGATACTAATCTTGTATGGGTTCCGAATGGGGAACGGTGATATAACTTGATTTGCATCAGTACATAAATACATGCACCTCTCTCTAGTACGTATTGCTAACTTAATTACAAAGTGATATCTACCGTGATTTATTATTACCGGCGCCTACGAAGATTGCGCACACTCGGCTCAGCATCAGCCCAGATGGTCGAAGCACACGCGTGCGTTGTACCATCAGACGCGACGTTAAAATCCACCCAGCCGAAACTTGATTAAAAAGACATGGGAATCAATATATATCCACTGGTTCGATACGCGCGTATTTGAGTTTGTGTACGGCTGGCGTTGGTTGGAAAATGCACACGATTGAAGCCACCGTATAGGGATTGCCAGCATGCGCGGCCCGGAATCGAAAATTAATTAAAATCTTCCGTCCATTTGTCATAGCGCAATGGAAAAAGCAGCACGAGTGCGCGCGTTGCACGGCTGAACGTGATTAATTAGAATTTATATCAATTTTTTTTCCTTCGAGCCTCCCACCGCAGCGCGCCATACGCGCGGACTGCAATCTATATTCTTTTCGCTATGCGGGAGTTTACCTAGTTTTTATTCCCCGACTATATGCTATGAGGCTATGAGTGAGGGGTGCATTGGCAGTATCGTGCTGTGTACGAGCTATATAGCTCGCATACGTCTGGAATGGGTTTTGGGTGCGAGGTGATTTCATGTCTGACGAACGCAGCGGCATTTCGCGTGTCGACGCTCAATAAATTTCATCCCTCGCCGTATCGTATCACATCGTCTTATCTAAAACTAATTCCTTTCGGGGAACATCGTAAAAATTGAGCTTGCATAGTGATTTTCACATTAGTTTGATACTTGATTAAGTTCAGCACGGGCAACAGTTGCAAGGAAGAATGCAATTTTAAATAATACGCCTACGTTTTGCTTTTGACTCCCAGCTGAAGCGAATGACTGAAAGGGCTGCAGAGACAAATTGACGTTTGAATAATTCCGGCTGAGTTTAGTATGACACAACAATAAAACAAGCAGCCGACTAGCTAGTCTGTATGTACGTATGTATGTACAAACATAGTCGGTCGCGCGATGGCTAGATACGCTCCACTAGCAAGCAATGCCAACTGAGGGAAATCGCTCTTGACTTCTCCGCACACTCCAGATGACATCATAAATCTGGATTACTGCAAGTTGTACGTTACAAGCGCAAGCATTTGTGTACTCGTATCTCTCTTTTCGTGTTCACATTGTGGTCGCCACAAAATGCCATCATCATATACCATCGTTACGTACTGTAGCTAAATGCTTGCCGCCCCTTACACCTCATATTTAAAATTTAACTCCCCAAGTCCAGCAAATTATCAAATACCCTCTCGCACGACCCTGTCATCAAGCGCGAAGGCTCTACTTGTCCGCAAAATTTATCACAATAATATTAGAATGTGTCCCCCGTACAAAACTATTAGGTACTGGCCAATAAGGTTATTTATAATATCCTAAATTGTTATTCCATCTCGGTTTGTTCGGAATCAATGATTATTATCATAGGTTACATAATCTACTCATTTGCGCATAGTTTAAACTTGTTTTGGGTTTGAACCCAAACACTAACCCTTTGCAGACAAGGTAATCCGAATGGAAATCCAACAATGTACAAGCTCTTCGCCAGCGAATACTTTCAGTTATGAAAATGTTTCGTTTATGGTCTACTAATTGTCTGACGATGAAGGATTTCATTCCGTTGGGAATTGCTGGCGCAGTGCGCGCCGTGCATATTACCTAGCAAGCAAACGGGGGCGAAATTGATTTCTGAGATTCGCACCCTCGCTTTCTATCCATCCATTCTGTGTGTTCTTTCACACTGCACCCTTTTCGATTCTCGACCGGTAATGAATTCATAGCCGGCTCTCCCTTCTCGCCTGCTGAGCCTCGCCAACGACAATGCGGCTTGTTCACGCTTGCCGCCACCGTTGTCCTTCCCTGCCGCCGCCGACAACATTCCCCTCGACTTGTTAGGAAACTTGTAGATGGATATCTTCTTATTGTTATGGATATTAATCCACATAGAGTGCAACATGCTTAAAAGTCAAATGTGACTTATGCGCCGCGACCTGCAATGCGAGTGTCGACATTTACAAATTCGCGCGGCGGCCGCGTCTGCCCCCAATGTAGTAGTTTTCCTTCCACTCGGCATTATTTTCTGGTAGTGGCGGCAGGCGCCAGTGGGAGGAACTCCATCAAGCGGAATTAATCATTTCGCATGACTTTCGCAAGGAATTGCGCACGTCATGCAATGTCTTAACTTTAAGTTTCGCACGAGCACGCGCGCGCGTATGTTATGCTAGCTGGAATCGTGGCTGCTATAAATAAGTTAAATGCTTCGCGATTTGTTAAACTAATTGAGTGCGCGATTTGCCCGTAGGCAATTTCCGCACTATTAGAATGCGATTCGAAGGGAAACTTTTCAATTACAATCATCTACGTGCGCGCTTCTCTGCTCACTCGCTTGCTGATGGATTTTGTGAAGCATCAATAAAAGCTGGTAATAACATTCGCAAATGCATTCGTCTTTCCAGCCGAACAACCCAGCGAGCAACAGCAAAAAACCCACGGAGCGTCGCGTCCCCGACTGCGGAGTAAACTAATCGTTTAATTAAATCAAATTAATGTTGGGCTGTTACACTCGTGCGCAGCGTCCGTCCTGTCGTCCTGCCATAGATATACGGTTAACGGTTATTAGTTTTGTTTATAGTTCCATGCACTTGCCCTCGGTGTTTGTTTGTACGTACAATCGTGAATGTGTGCTGGTGTTGTGACCGTTTCGTGCAGTTTTCGGCTGCCCGGACAAAACGAGACACATTGAAACGCGACGCCCAATAAAACGTTTAATTACTTGTCAATGGCAGACGTCTATTGCTATATTATTAGTTTCTCTGTGTAATGTATATATCCCTTTAATAGACGCCGATACTAGAGCGAATGCTTTATGGAACGCTGATCGATTTGTACCTTCTTATTCTCTGAGTCGCTGCTTGCACCACTTCTATGGTATTACATTTCCTACTCATCTTTGTAGCAGAGCTGGATGATTAAAGGACAATGAAAGAAAGGAATATTTGAAGCACAAATGCGAGATAATATTCCTCGCGGAAAACATTGTCGCACTGAGTGATTTTTCCTGTAGTCTTGTATTAGCCCAGCGAAAGGCGGGCGATTTTTTCTGAAGTCAGAGTAGCCTTCTACTTCTTCGAATCTTTGCAAATCCTATTTCCCTTGAAGCTTACACTCACAGAGTGCGTGGGCTTTGTAAATATTATTTATTAACAACTCCTGCGTTGGTGGTTTAATGCATTTCTTTTTGTATTCATCTTCTTTTCCTCCTAAAATCTTACATGATATACAAATGCGTGAGCTTGTTTGAAGAGTTATTCTCTTTCAGTAATTGCGAAGCAATCGCGCCAAAGGCGATGGACAACAGCACCAGTATATTTTCACCAAGGTACGTTACGCGTTACCCTTGGTCCGCAATTTTCTTCGGATGCATTATACACGTTCAAACATTTATTACAAATCTTTTTCTTCTGTATATTTCTTCTTATTGTCTCATTGCTACACAAATTTTACATATATGATGCCTGATGCACAACTTAACAAAATTTACTCTTCTTCCTCTCGTTGTTCTGCTGCCTCCACTTATTGTCTTTTCATATTTTTCATACCTTTCTACTTAATTCAAGCTACTATGAATTCAATGGTATCCATGATATGATTGTTGTGAACAACTCTTGGTGTCAATTTTACTTGATATAACTGGACGGATAATTGTGGATATGCGTTCTTATTATTATATGTGTATTTATTGTCAATCTCAATTATATTTAAGTGTGCGCCAATTATTTGTTATTCGCTTGTAAGTGTGGGTGAATCATATGAATTAATTTTTTCTTTTCTATTTTGTAGGGGATTTGGATTCATCACCTTTGCCGATCCAGCCAGCGTAGATAAAGTATTAGCTCAAGGCACACATGAGCTAGATGGTAAAAAGGTAGGTGCACAATTTTTATTCGCATTTATTATCTCACAACGTTCATCCCTTTTTAGATTTATTTCAATCAGGACACCTATTCCATTTATATATCCTAGATGCTTCCAATATCGATGTTCATTGTATTCACATAAGTAAACAGTACAGCGGAAGCACGCAGGCTTTTCTATAATTAATTTATAAACGATTGGTTATAACTTAATTGCTCAAAACAGATAAGACGAATGAAATACATCGATGTAGATCTATCGACTACTATGTAATCGAAAAAGTGACGGGATTCGTGGTGACCATAACTCCTTTTGTCGTGGGTAGACGTTTGATATGCCAGCACCAAAAACTAGGAACGGGTCTTAGTTGGAGGTAGTGTATGTAATATGGCCACATAATATTACATGTATTTTAGAACAAATACATGTAAACTTGGAATATTATAAATAAATAATTTAGTTTAAAAAATTGTGATAATTCCCATATCTTTATTCAAATAATTCTAAACAATGGACGCTATCAACGTCCATGGCACAGTGGCCGTGTACATGTTTGTGCTTTGAAAGTGGTTGGTTGGATACCCAGAGCGGACAGATTATTTATTCTACAATTTAATTTTATTTAAAATATATTTTAAAATGCCCTGGTCAGGAAGGATTTGAATACGGCACTTCCGCGTACAAACAAGATACTCAAGCGCTGAGTCACCTGCAGCCTTACGCAAATCAGAATTAAAACTTAATACTAAGTATCATATAACCAATATACATATATAAAGGTTCCGATATAATTTTATAATTTACTATTTTTGAAATATCCAAATTCTATTTCGGATTGGACTCTAACTCACAATCTGAAAGAAAAGGTGTATTATTACATCCATATACCCTCATTGATACTATCTTTGAAAGATTAGTCAAATGGACATTACAGATTTGTTAAAACAGTCTTAAGGGCTTGTGCAATTAAGATTCGCGAATTATTTATTATGTCGCACCCTTCTAACAAACTACGCCGGCAACGAGGACGTCTCATCGCAATGTTTTACAAAATGCGATTTCTTTCTGCAATACCGAAAGCCTTCAAACATTTGTAAGAAACAGGAGCGAGACGAAGAATACCGGATAACCGTGCGCACTTGTTTCTGCAGGCCTTAATTAATATTTTAAAATCACGAACGAACTCTTGCGAATGGCGCTTGAACGGACGCTGAATAATCCGTTCTTGTAGCATATTAAGGGCGCAAGAAACTCATCGCCAACATCCATGCGAAACACTTCAAGTTGCAAGGCAGGGAGCGCGTTCCTTCTCTTTGGCGCATTTTTTCCTAGCGCTTCTTGTTGACTGATGTTAATTGTGCTGACTAAACCCCTTCGAGAGATAAGACCGACATTATAGTAACAGCTCATGTACAGTTTATCTCCTGGCACTTTATCTCGGCGAGCATTTGCCGTCCTCTTCTACCTGCATATATTCTCTCTTATCGGGCACGCGTGTGCGGAATGCAAGTTTGCGTTTATGCAGCTTTGCTGGTATTGAATTTAAGTATTGAGAGTACATGAGAACCAATGCGCAGCGTCGCGGAGCGCTGTTGTCGTTGTCGCCGTCGTCGCCTACAACATCGTCGTCTTCGTTTCAACCCTGTCGGTGTCGACACGCTCGTGCGCTCAGTGATATGACGATATGGCGCGTTCACGTCACTACTCCAGCACGGCCGCCTCCGAACGTACTCCATCCGGTTGCGGTTCAAGAGCAATTAGCAACCACGTCTGTCACTGCTTTCTGCTGTCAGCGCACTCGACAGCTTCTCAAAAACTTCATATGCCCAATGCATGGAAATGGAAACGTTCTACTTTATGAATTTGCCGCTTCATTAAATCGTAGCTGAGTTATGCGTTTTAAAATTACATTCTGAGGTTAGCGACGCATGCTGCTGGGTGAAGACGACGCGTACGAATGCTCGCATGCCCGCGAACGTACAGGGCTTAAACACAAATGAATACCATCTTCCTCTTCTCTCGCAAGTTGATGGAGTGCGCATAAAAGACCGGATTCTAAATGTCAAAAATCCATGCAAATATCACGCGTTTGCTTGGGTATATATTTATGCTTCCTTTGCGCGTCTACAAAATGTTTTCCTGGCATTAACGAAATGGGACAATGTTCGTATAGGCAGGCAGTTCAGGCTCCGCGAAGGGAGGACGCATGCAACGCTCTATGAAATTATAATTTGACGCAGAGAGCGCCCTCGTTCCAAAACACTGCGCCTGCGATGGAGTTTTATTTAAGTTGATAGTTTTAGTTCGGCAAAGTTGTAATGTAACATCTGCCATACTCATGAGAAATTAACGCCACGCGAATCCGTTTTGCGCCCCCGCATTCGTAGAGATCCAATGCCATCTTCGTGCTTGCGCGAGCGGCAATTGCACAAGTGCGCGCAATCCCGGCGAAATGCGAGCGTGCGGCGGCGGCAGAGGCTACTTTAAAATTTCATTATTCTGACTAAGAAAGATGTCTGACTGACTTCGAAACCCAGTCGGACGAACGCTCTTCGAAAGACCTGAAATAATATCAAGTGTTAGTTTTACAACATCTTTCATGTCAAAATTGTTTTTATTTCTAAATTAACCCAAAAACATTGTCGTCTTATCGATAGTTTTGCGCCCCTGTTCCATTCATATCCCTAGCAAGATATCCGTAACGCAGAACATGGAATATTTTTTATCATAAATTCCACCCTGTTTGGTTATTCATGAATGATGCTCCTAACCCTGGCTTACATATTCATAGTGCGCGATTTGGACCTAGATGATATCAATTTGATACATCCATAGTATCAATAGACATTAAATTGAACCATTAATGCGATCGGAATGCTTGTTTACAAGCGCACACTTCGTTCGGCGTGTGCGTCGTGGCCAAAGTGAGAGAAAGCATCGCGACGCGCATACCCGAAACGAGCTGAAATTTACGCGGAGGCAAAACCCCAATCTCTATGTGCGCCTATCGAGAGAGTACGCGCATGCATGATGTGAATTCCTTGTCGTTATATGCTTGTTTGACTCTGCTTAGTTGATTCCGCATAGTTGCGCTACTATATGTGCGGCATTGTGTATGTGGTGCGCATATACATTGCCGATACGTATTAGATATAATGATGGAATGATATCATGCGTTGCTAAACGCGCGCAAGCAAGCAGAAGCCGCTATCAAGGCCTTCGAACGCTCATATCGCGCAAATGCGGCTCGCGCTGGTATCGGAGGCGCTCTTAACTGCTCGTTGTGTGCACCAGCGAATTACAACAAGTTCGCTTCTATCGCCTGCTTACGTATACTACTTAGCAGATTTGCCCGCTGCGAATGTGCGCCCAGTGTTCCAACTCATCATACACACTAACGCAGAAATGAAGGAGTATCGGAGAACAAGCGAACGAACGCACACTATGTATACATAATCGCTGGGTATAAATTACTTGGGACCCTAGGTAATGTAATATTTGTGTTGCGGTTCCATATCCCGATTCATTAGTATTAAGCGCTGCAGAACTTTGCACTGCATTCCCAACGAAGAGCGAGACTTACGCTCGGATGAGAAAGCGAATTCAATTCATCATGCATCTTTTCCATCCCATTCTCTTCTCTACTTATCACTTGGCGTAAAACGGCTTTTTATTTGCATTTACGAAGATGTTGTTGCTTCGTTTGAGTTTCGCGAAGTGCTTCAACACTTATTATTTTATATTACATACAAAATTGTTATGTGCGTTGACAGAGTGTCGTAAACCATTCGATTTCAGCCGCCCCCTACTTCATGATGCACGACGTTCTCCTTTCACGCTGGAAGTAAATGCGTGCGAATCCATAATCGAGGCGTGCGCGCTTCGTATTCTCGACTGAAACTTTGCTAATGGCCTTTTAACGAAGAATATCTTCTCTACGAGCAAAAGAGTTTTAACAAGCAAGGTGCTACTACAAGTTCTGACAGCCAGCGTGATTATTCCCTAAATTTTCACTTTCATCCCTTCGTGTTATTGCTATTCCAAGTCATTATCCTTTCGGGTTTATTGTATTCTAAAAGTATCAAGGTTATATGCTGTGCGTTTACGAGTATTCTCTCTTGTTTGCCGAACATCATTCATTCACGCCGAATATCGCAAAGAAGAAGGAAGCCCTGTAGTGCCTTAATTAGGTCGCCGTTTTAATTAGCTGCGGAGCTAAGGCGTGCATTGTGCACAATGCACCCTTTTACGTGGGTATATATTGTCTTTGCGTGCCGACGACGTCATTATTTTGTGATTTTTGATGAAATATCCAATCCTCCCTCTCGGGAGGGATTCGATCAAAGGCAAGGCAACCTTCCAGGACGTGTTTTTTTCTAATTGCGCGCCACCAGCTGGTTCGGTTTTTTATTTTTATCTATTCTTAGCTCCGTTCTCATTGTGTTGCCACATAAAATCCGTACAACACTCTACCGAACAAAAAGCGTCCAATAGATAACGCTTTTAATTGTGAAATAAAAGAGGGTGGCTTGCCTTCCGGCGACGACTACGCATGCAAGGATAGCGTGCGGATATCGTGCGAGGAAGTGATCCGGAAAATTGCATTAAAATAATCTACAAATGCCATTTGTGCGCGACACAGCCAAATAAATAAACAAGCAGACTGTCGTCCTTGGGCGTGTAATAAAAGTGTAGGATAATAAGCGCAATACCTTCATTTCTGTTTTTTCCTTGGAGTAATATCTGAAATGATTATTTCTAGGTCACACTTTTAACATGCTTGAGTGATCAATGCTCGCTTGACACTCTTACTTTGCGTTTGCGACTCTCAAAAATAATAGTTCATTCATGAGCTTACTTGGCCCCGGTGTTTGTTATTTATGTCGACAATGCACGCGCACCTTTCAACTGCTACAGGGTGGTTGTACGAGGAGACATATCACTCGGTGTTCGCTGCCTTTCGCCTTTAACGAAAAGGAAGCCAGTCAGTTCCCGGCGCCTGTAAGGAAACCAATGGAAAGTTATGCTTACAAAGATCTAAAAAACTATCCCCACACATTCGGCGAAGGAAGAAGCGAAAAGTTTCCAGGTCAACATAAGAAGGAGTGCTTGAGGGGAGAAAGAAATACGAGTGGTGAATTCAAACGTATTTTCCTATGCGAACAGGCACGACTTTACCCATTTGTGCAGGCTCATTCCATCCGCGTTTTAATGATTCGATTCGTGCAGACGCACAATGAATGAGCTGATGCGATTGCATGATGCAAATGTGAAATTAGCATTAGTTGTGTAATATTATAACCCCGATGGCGGCATTGTTTGTTTTTGCGCGTAATTGCCGTACCAATGCGCGCCTACTGAGGGGTGGCTGAAGTGGCTTGCAATGAATCTTCAACGGCTGCAGATGATAGCCAGACCGGCCCCAAGTTGAGTGCCCATATATTTGCAACTCGCTAAGCGATCGATTTCAACCAGTTGGACGAATTTGCCAACAACATTTTAAGTCCACTTCGCGTATTTCACAGCTGTCCAAACACCCAAGATAGTTACAAATTGTAAAAATTCTCACCGCCCGAAAAAACAATTTAAGTTTATTTTCTCCACGAAAAATGAGGGTGGGCGCGCTCGCGATCATGTTTTCACTTTCGTTCGTCCAAGGACCTACAAAGAAGTGGTGATATTTTTGAAATGAAACGAACCTCGAAACGCCAACGACCATCTTATTTATAACTGCTGCGGGCGAAGAGAAAAAGGGCCATTAGCAGTTTATTATCGGCGAGGCAATATTTACCTTCGCTTCGCTTTCAGCACACGCCCGTGTCGTCCTCGTCCTCAACGTCGTCGCGGCGCACTCGTCGTTCATTAAATTTCGACACTCGATATAATGCGATGGCGGCGAGACGATTATTAACGGCACTTTATATTAGCGGTTTCAACGCCGACCGCAAACGTGTCGCATTGCAATCAACGGTGAATGTGTCTCCAATGACATTCGAGTGCGCTAACTGTATACGGCACTTACGCGTCGTGTATAATACCTAATGCATGTACGACATATACAATTAGAGAAACGAAATTGAGGGGGAAGTACGATTAAAAATAAATATATATATATCGCATACAGCATGTTGCCGTCATGCATGCGTGTGCCTTCGACGCACTAATTAAAGAATTAATTAAATATTAATCTTGCGTGCCAATTATTTATGGTTTTTAATAAACGGCAAACGTGTGCCTCGCATACGCATCGTCTAATTACTAATTGCTGGTCACGGGTCATTACGGCGCGGCAAACCTATGATTTTGTTGGCACGTTGTTCTTTTCCTCCATCGTATCAGGTATCCGATATGTTGGGAAGGATTTTCGCCCGTATGCAATGTTGGCGGCTGCATAATGCGAGCCCCGAAATGTCTGAAGGTTTTACCCTCCAGAGCCTCATTAGTGCGCGCGCGTTGGCAGAGAACCGGCCCGAAATTTTCATGCACTTGCATGCTCCTGCGATACGCGAGGTTCTCCGTCGGATATACCGGGCAGGAACAGCAGCGCGCGCCCAGCAAGCAGCCTGGATGCAGCGCAAACATTTCGGGAAGCGTGCCCTCTTCGTCGTATTCGTAGTTTTCGCACCAAGTACGACTCGTTTGCGTTTTGGTATGGCATATTCTTGAATCCGGAATTATCCGATACCGCATTTCATTCGATCCCGCCGGTAATTGGATAAAATAATTGAGAGACTGAGTGTGCTGGAATGGATCGAGAAGAGGGCAATGTGTATAAACGCGCAGTGTGGCGCGTATGGAGTGTCCAAGGAAAAACATACCTACGTTTCCTCGTCCTGCCGCTGCTGCCACCGATAACATTCCAGTCATGTGTGTTCATGCGAGCAATTGTAAACTCGAACATTAATTAAACAAGTTCTTTTTGAACACAAACGACCAAAGTGCCGAAAACTTTTTGCATCCGACCGTATATATTGCTTATTTGAAGAGTTGGGAAAAGCGTATGCTGAGCGTGAACCTCTCTAGTGAGGTCTCCGGCTTTATACATATAATCTCGTATACATATAGTTGCTGAACAACTGAACCGTGTATCAATTTGAAAAAGCGGGCGCGCGCGAGCAGCCAGTGCGAAAAAATAATAAAAAGTGGTGGGTGGTGGCGGTAAAAACAGCGTCGAATCATTGCTGGCTCGCGCCCGGTTGCTTTTTTCCGCTATTGCTCGCCGAGTTCGACACCGCAACGAAATACCAAGAGAGCAAAGAGGAAAACCCGCTGAAATTAAATTCTTCCATCGTATTTGAATAGGATATTATTTCAATTATCGGCTGCATATTCGCAATTTGCATTTTGATCCACACCGCATCGACGCCAATCCCGAATACGATACGCGTCGAATTTAAACCTAACACATGATTAACTCGCACCGCATTCATTCTAATAAACTAACAACATCTGCCGCACCGTCTTAACAAGTTCGATAAATTTTCGTTTAGGCAAAACAAAATTGCACGATAAATTGTTAGCCATAATGTAAATATACGTGTAGCATTGTTTCCCTCTCGATCAGTGAAAAATGGCGAGCAGTCGAGCGCGGACGCGTCGGAAAACTTTAAACCTGATCCCATTCTTAACAAGTATTGATGATTCGTATCCGAAACAGCTAAAACTTAAAATTACGATTAATGAATCGACGGTTTCTTGCGTACGCACCGCATACGGCGCACTTCGCTGCCGCTAGTTAACGCCGAGCGGAGGCAAATGGAAGAAAAGAAGGGACGCAGCAAAAATCAGGAATAATCCAAAAGATTAAGAGCACTGGAAATTTAAAAGTTATCATTCCGACAATGCTAATTTTGTCATTGAGTCACTCGTCCTTAATGCATTTCCATTGTGCTATAAGAAAAAGGACAAGTCGGACATGAAGAATCGCGAAGAATAGATAACTAAAACTTTTATTCGGAGCGCGCTCCTCGCTTCCTTGCCCGGTAGACTGCCTCCTTGTCGGCAGTTCTCTTGCGTATTTTTACACTCGTCGGCCGACGTTTAAAACTAGATTTTATTATTATATTTTAATTTCGAAAAGCGACCGCCTGGAAACAAGAGATAACCGAAATTAAATTGAAATCATTATGTGTTACTTATTCGCCAAGAGAGAGAGTGCGTCCCGGCCGTCCCGACGTGCGCTCCGCTCCTTCAGCACTTTTTTACATTCATTTTTACCTTGCGCGCACCACTTGTTCGTGTCGCGTCGTTTTGCGTCTTCACCGAGCCCGGCCAGAAGCGTATTACGTCGTAGAGAGCTTTCTCAACGCGCTGGCATTTTTACATTTATATTATTTTTATCGCCCGCCGCTCGACGCCTTATAATACTTTAACATTAATAGGCTAAATAAAAATATCTCTCTGGCATTTTCAATGAGATGGCGAGTTGGCGAAAATGAAATAAAGCCCGTGGTGTCATGCGAACGACGAAATGCATTCTACTTGACACATCACGAGAACATGCATTTCATCAGCGTGCATTTCGCGTGATGCATTTGGTGACATTTGAGACAACCACCGAGCGTAAAGAGTTGTTCGTATCAACGGCACGCGGTTTCCAAGTTTAGATTTCAGTGAGCCCTTTTGCTAACCGAAATGGTAATGAATGTACGTATGGATGACCAAAGGGGTGCAGTACGAAAGCGCGTGTGTGGTTTTAACTGGGGTGTATTACAAAAGCCCTCTCCTGCATACGTCCAGTAAGTTATACACACAGAACATGCGTATTCAATGTATTTGTGCAGAGGAATGGCTATAATATGGAAGCCTCGTTGACTTATGGCCCTTATTCATGAGGAATGCCCCATTACTTCTTAGCCCAACTTGGTGTGCAGCATAAGCAAACATGCAAAACCCTGCCCCCCTCGTTCAACTCTCGTCTCTCACTAAGCTGATTTAAAACTATTCTCTTTGATTAAGGGATTGAAAGCTGCCTGCATGCAAGAACTCACACGCTATTTCAATTCGGCTAAATTGGAAAGCCATCTATTTTTGTTTGCCTTGTTGCGCGCATATTTTTTTCATGAGTCCGGTTTTGCAGATATTCGCGACCTGCTGTGTGAGCTAATACATGCATTAATTTTACAGAAAAGCACTTTTCCGCGTTTGATTGAGTTTCACTAACCATTCGGGTGACACGCGCTTGAACGAGCGCATTTTCACCCATGATTATTGACATTTTTATTTCGGCGCAGCGTAAAAGCACGATGGAAGAGTTACGTTTGGTTCGTCAAAAAACTCATCTTTTAATTTAATGCATTACCGTGTATCATGCACTTCACGGTTCCGCCGCCGAGTACGCTTTTAACGTTATTATTGCGCTGCTACGAATAGCGAATGGAAAGCGGTCTTTTCCATTCCGATTTCCATCTGAAGTGCGTGCATCTCTTCACATCGGGCAGTTGCGACCGGAATAATTTGATCACAAACAGAAACGCGCCCGTATACGAGACTGAGCATATGTTTTTATGCATATGCCAAATGCGCATCACCTACGAATAACCACGGCGCGCGGCGGTGTTTGTAGGCCAACCTGGGAAACGCAGAGGGCAGCAAAAATCTGTTTGGCTGTGGTAAAAGATGAAAACTATAAATTGCACGCGTAAGCACTTTTGAGCGCTTTGTTTTCCCGGCGAGGCGATTGTCAAAAAGTGGCGGGCGTAATTGCAGAATCGAGCCGTGAAACCAATCATGCCTTGATGGAATTGGAGCGCGTTGTCCAATCGCACGGGCAGCGCGCCTCACACATGAAGAGTGCGCCGCGCCGGAGTGTGCCGGAAATGTCTTTTTCTACAAGCAATTTTCGAAGGTGTACGCGCTGAGCTTCGATTTGAAAAGGCACCAAGCGCGCAAGAGGTGTCTTGCACGATTCGTTTTCATCTTCTCTCTCGTGCGCCCCTTGCCGCCTCAATACATTTTCGTTCGATTCGATTGCGTGCGTGTGTGCCTTTTACGTGCCCGGAACGTCGTCGCACATTTTGGCCCACCGCCGTCGTTGCCGTTGCCGCCGCCACCGCTGTCGACTTGCTCTCTTCGCAGATGCGCGCCCAATCGATAAATCAACGCCGTGTGCGTTTCCGGCCCTTCGGGGGAGAGGCTTAAACGTCACCAAACGACCCAATCGTTAATTTTAAGATGTGTTGTAAAGTGTCCCATTTACTCATCGCGTCGCGTCTCCATTCTCCCGAGCTTCGTTTGCTCTGACTTTGATTGTTGTGTTTGTCCTCGACGCGTCGCCCTTTTTTCTGCGTATCCATCACCAGTCGTCGGTGCGCGTTTCTCAATTGTCGTCCTTGCGCTAGCGTCGTGTGATGCTGCACATTTGCCATTGAATGACTGTATGCCCTGATGGCTGGCTTGTGTGTTTGCGCTCGCGCTCATCGTGCTTATTATCATGCGTTTTATTTGGGCGCGTGCTGCGTTGTTCCCGTCCAGCGAATTGGGGGGCTCAACTGCTTTCTTTTGATTGCCCATAATACCCACTATTAGATGGCGGCGTACGAACGAAATGGCATAGAATAATTCAAGCAATTCGTTTATTGCCACTCGTAAAACAAGCGGAATAATTAAAGCGTAAGACGCGGACGTCTAACAAACAAAAAACACTCGCTGGCTAGGTCGCCCGTCCACCCCCATCCAGCGCTCGTGTCCTCTGCCTCTGCGCGTGTGTGCTATGTGTGAGCGCATTCAAGTTTTTCCCGTCTCGTTTTATTTAGTTTATACCCTTTCAGCATTACATTTAGCATGCTGCTTTTTGTGCAATGTCGTCTAATGGCCGTTTGTTTCTTTTGTGTTACAGATAGACCCCAAAGTAGCGTTTCCACGGAGAGCACACCCAAAGGTAAGATTTCGTTTAGTGCGTTTCTATTTCCGCTCTCCGCGAACGAACGTGCTGTGCCTCACGCCGGCAATTATTCTAGAGATACAAACGCACAAATTGCTTCTTAAACGCTACTATTGCGGCGCGCCGCGTGCGCTAAATCTTTTCTTGAGTGAACTAACTTAAATCCAATGCGAATTTGATGATTGTCGCAGCACAACCAACTTGTTCGGGAGTAATTTGGGATGGGCGTGCTTGTCTTTGTTCAGAATAATTTCGCTAAAGTCGTCCATCTGAATGCATGCATGCATACAAACAGATGATGAGCGTGCGGATGCGATGGATTTCTGAGCGTTGAGAAAATGGCGTAACTTGTGAGGCGTAAACGCGCCGAGAAAAAATCGCACAGACTTGGATCGCTTTCAAATATTAATTCCGCAATTACCGGTTTTCATTCAGCGCGGCGGGCGGCAGTGCCTTGAATGACATGTCTGCAGTGCTTACATATGCGTATGTACTACACTTTTCAGATGCTAAACGCTCCGGCGATGCCGGAAAGCAATGCGCCGTCTCTAACGAGCGCGCGAGAAGTCGCGAATTTTAATTATGCAAGCCTCATTTCGAGCAAGAGCGCCCGCGCTCCGTGCTATTGAGCGCGCATTTTTTCTTCTTTTTGTTCTTCTTCGAACATGTGTAGAAGCCAAACGAAAAAAACACGCAGGATGAAAACGCGTCTGCAGCGCGTCTTTGTGCCCGTGCGAGTGAGATGCGCGTGCAGGACGAACAGTGACGTCGAATGAATTAAAACGTAATTGTCGGTTGAATTATTCGGCGAGTGCAAATTAAATGAATGCGAAAATGGTAATTGATTTTTTTCTCTCTCGCCCTGCAACTAATTGGTGATTTTGATGACGATTGAGAATTGTATTTGCCAAGAAGCTAACGACTCGGCACTGCATTAGAATGACGCATTTTTCGCGCTCGCTTTCCTCCGCGCTTGTTGTTAATCGCGTGTGCGAGAAAGCTCGGAATATTGGTTAGTTTAAATCAG
Organism: Anaulacaspis nigra; assembly: GCA_030264675.1. Taxonomy (NCBI): domain Eukaryota; kingdom Metazoa; phylum Arthropoda; class Insecta; order Coleoptera; family Staphylinidae; genus Anaulacaspis; species Anaulacaspis nigra. The sequence continues at coordinate 189,165 of JARJDV010012189.1, read as the reverse complement.
CCGAGCAGAATGCCTCTCGAGCGCGCTCTTTCGACGTTCCGAAGTGTTGAATGTTTTGACGTGCTCCGGTTGGGTGGGCGGTTGGCGGCAGCGGTGGCGGGTAATGAGAGGCGAGAACATACGAGCGCTGAGAAGAAGAAGAGTGGCGAAACATTGCCGAGCGAGCGTAGTGTGCGTCAGTCGCGCGTCGAGACTGCGATTTAATGAGCATGAAATCCAAATGGTAATTTGATTTGGACTTAATTAACGCTGTACTGTAAGTTGCGTGTGCGCCGCCACCACCACCGCCGTCGCCGCTGCCGCCACCAGCACCATCAGCGCATTACTCTCTCACTTGTGCTCATCACCATCCTCTCTGCACTTTGCTGTTTCATCTTTGGGCGTCCATCTTCGATGCAAGGCGGGCGCGCAAAACAACGCAAAACCACTCCGTCATAGCGGCACTCGTGAGCGCGGCGCGCGGATTCTTCGGATTCGCGAGCCTCTTAAATATCACTTTAACCACTTGCGAGTCTGCGCGCGCAAAACGTAACATCTGCTAACGTCAAAACGATAGGCATACGCATACAACAAACAATGCCCGAACGGGCTTTAATTAAACGAACAGCTTTTCGTTTGAGTAATGAAGTCATCTCCCCGACCGATGATTCTGCGTTTTGTCGCAATGCGTTGCAATGTCGCCAGAGGGAAAAAGTTAAGTGTGCCTGGGAAAATCAATTAGGCACACATGCAGCGTGCACGGATATTTAATATCAGCAGTGCAATTGGGGTTTGCCGCTACGCAACTAAGTAGCTAGTTTGCATCCTTCGATGAACTGGGTCGTGTGCTGTTACTGCTACAACATTGCAGCAGAAACTTGAGGCGCGCACCTAACCGACGAGGATGGCGCAAGGAAACCAAGTCATCCATCTACGCGATAAGCCCCCACGGTCTTCCTATTTAGATTTTCGGTGGAACACGTAAGAGGCGGTACCAGGATACCAAATTCCCTCATCTAGCCCGACAAGCAGAGCTGCACTTCCTTGCAGCACCACCGGCAGGCAGGCTGAGCCCTTTCCTGGCGTGAGCAACAGCGCAATTGCTCAAGTAGATGCGCATATTATGTGTCGCACTAATCAACTATTCGCCTAATTACGCCGCCGCGATATTTTCCCATTTTGCAGCCGGCGCGCCCCGCACACCCTCATATCAAATCATTGGTTTGCGTGCACGCGGTGATTTTCCAACAATTTCCAACTTTGCAGGCATCGTGAAATTCAATCCATCCTGCGCGGCAGCACACAATGCGATGGATAATAAGGAAAATTATCTTCGTTTTTTGCAACCACCACACGCGCGCCCGCTTATAATACATTGGCGAACGTATTGTTTTTCTTGATTTTTCATTCATTTTATCATGAAATTACAATCTACGATTAAATTCACCGCTGATGTTTTGTTGATTCGCGGTACTTTTTTTTTGTTGCAATATTGCGGTTCTCTGTGCATAATATATTTTTTCCTCTTTTGAATTTAATTCACTTTGAAAATCAATTGAATGTTTGATTCAGTTGCTTGTGCACTGTTTGTGCAAGTAATTGTGTACACTATGTGACTAAATGAAAGGAAGACCATCAACGTTAAGCGGGAAAAAATATGTTATAGCTTGGCGAGCAGAAGAGAAGAAGGCCCAAGCAATTCCTCTTTGATGTTTTTCCCTAAATATATAAATCTTTTGATTGGACATTTTATGGCTTCAAAATATGTTTACCATCGTTTTCTTCATGCTTGTGCTGCTTCTTCCTTTCGGCAGCGGCCCCCGAGGCGTTGCCAAACATATTCCAGACCGGCATAAAAGTTAGTCGAGCAAGTCTCGTCCAAAATTTCGAAGGGATAAACTAATCAGTGCAATGAATGTCCCCGGAAAGTTTACGCTACGTTTAGATTTACAATTAGTATTTTTGCTCTTTTCCGAGCTCGTTCTCGGCACGTTGTGCGTGTGCGGTTACTGCGAGCAGGATGCATAGAGCGTTGATGGTATTTTACACGTCCCTGAATATCAATTCACCGAGTTCGCAGCAGCAATAGCGGCGGCGGCAGCCAACTATTGATAACTTGATCCGCCTGAGAACGACGGATGCAATATAGCGGAGCCGTCACAGCGCGCTGCCTACGAGCAGCGGCAGGCAGCGATTCCCCGGAGCCGACCGTCGTGGCGCGCGGCTGTCGATTGCTCACCGGGCGACGGCAACGGCAACGGCGGCATCATCGACTGACACACAATTGCGCCCGTTTCGCATCCCTCTATCTGCCCCCGCCGCGAACAATAAGTGCACGAGCCAGTTTGAATGGCAGCGCATAAATAAACACTACTTTACTCATCCAAGCAGATCGTATTTACACCTGCGAAGAGTGCAAAGAGTGCCTTGATGGCAAATCATTGGAAAAACCCATTTTGTTCGTGTCATGTTATAAAACGCCCATTCCGTAGGTAAATGCGAATGCAAGTGCAATGCATTGCATCACATCGCGTCACACCGTACAGGTCCGAGATTAATTCGCAGAAATATTCACGGCGCTTCGAACACGATGAATATGCATCGGGACGTCACGATGCGCTCAACCAGCTTAGTTTCAGCTAAATGAGTCATTCTCAATTTGTAATTCGCGCGAAAAAGTCGAAAAAGACAGACGTGGCTGTGCTAATGAATTCTGAATTGAAAAGATTTTGAATGCAAGCGGCGGTGGTCCGCATGAACACTTCCAGTTCCGTTCGCTCCGCTCCGCACAATTACATTTGAAATTCGCATCATTTTTCTGGACGCGTTCCAGTTCTTCATTAATAATAGCAGTGCACCAAGGACTAGCATTTTAGCAAACGTTTGGAGGAGCGACGAAATTATTGCGCGCCGACATTATAATTTCCAATGTGTCCCACGCTCTCTGCGAATTGAATCTTCGACGCAGCAAGCTGGCGGCAGATTAGTTCTCCTCGGGTGATTCACGACACTTTATACTAGTTATTGCTTTAATTAAGCGGCCACCGGGAATCGAACTATGGCGCGTACATACGCGTACACACATCCATTATCCTGCCGTCGCGTAGAGGGGCCGCAAAATGCGCGCCGCTTTTCCTTTTCGTTAGCTCGACGCGCTTTTCATACGCGGGCGCGCGCGCGCTTGCTCATTCGCTGGCTGCCAACGACTTTCTTTGTGCGTTATTATCCCGACGACCGGATGCCTGGCGGAGAGGGTGCGAGACGCTGCCGCTTTTCTGAAAAGGGATAATATATTGGATGTGTAGGGTTTTGTCTACGTGGACGCACAATCTAATTTATAGGGTCGCGGGATTTTTCCCTTCCTTGCAACATGTACTACCTACACCCCGCGTCCGCCGCCGGCCCGAGATTGAGCCGATTCAATAGACACGAACCGCCAAATGTCAATTGAGCCGAAACCAAAGCGTGCGCTCGTCCCCGAGGCCGTTGCGGCTTTTGGCATTTTGCATATGTGCGCGGGATTCAAGGAAAATTACAAAATTTCGATTCCTTTTCACCTTAATGTCAGGGTGCTTAATCCAAAATAGCGAATTGTGGTTCGCCGAACGGCCACTATCGTTGGCCCCTCGGATAAGTGCGAAGATAACTGAATCAGCCGAATTGCGCTATCTATCTTTTTAAATACACCATTGGCTTACGCCCAGGAACGTTTTCGTCCAACACTTAAAGTGCAAAATGTGGGCGCCTTAGTAGACCCACTTCTTGCGCGAAATATAATTCTGAATTATGGCGTTGCATGGCACTTTGTTAATTTAAAGAAAAAATTAGGTTTATTAGTTGACGTGCCCTGCAAATCAAATGAACAGTGCCAGTGCTCCAAAGAAACTTTTTGGTCTTGTTAGTAGCGCCCGTTTGCCGTTTGATTCCGTTCGCTCCTTCCTTCGTGACTTATACGTTCTCTATACCTATATATGTACATCGCTGGCTGGTGACCGACCAGATGTTTCCCCCATGTTGCTGCTGCCCCCATGCTCGGCCCCGGAGCGGCTCTAGTTTATTGTGTTTTGTAATCAGTGCAGCCGGTGTTTTATTAGCGGTAGTAATTCGCGCAACGGCTGCGGCTCGTAAGAACCGCTGATATATCGACTTTATTGACTACATTGTTACATAGTTATGGTCGGCAATACGCGAGCAAAACGCGCATACCTCCGGACGCGGTGCGTGTGTGTTTATAAACATTGAGAGCGAGCAAACGCGAGCAAAACGGATACACACTACTTGGAAGTGCTCGATGGATGGACGGACGAGTGGGTGAAAGAATGGGTAAATCGACCCACGAAGTCCGTGTGGTGTTGTCGTCGATATCGTCGTGTTTGTGCAACTCTCTTACCATTTCGCTAGCAGCATTACGAGAGGGCAAACTCGCTCGTGTGTTTGATCGATACACAACAATTTTGTCTATTGCATTCGCGTGCCGCCGCACAATATTCCATCTGGGTGGCTCATGCATATGGCATATCTCCATAATTCCCAACTAAAGAATAACGCGCGGAATAGAAATGACGAATAACACATAACTCGCAACGTTCATTTCCGTTCGAAATTATCACATAAACAATTTAATACAGCGCCGCCGCCAGTGAAAGTAAACGGATTGAAATCTAAGAAAATCCACAAATTATTTACAATACTTCCGTCAATAATACCTCGTAATTATCTGATGGTTGCTGGTCTTTTTTGCACGTATGTTGTTTGCGGCATAATTAAATGGCGTGCTCGTAAAATTTCGCAACGGCGAAATTTAACATTCAGTAAACGAGTCGGTTAATGCTATTGGAACACACCACTTGGCTGACGCTTATCTCTCTAATATTCGTCGCTGCTGCGTTTCGTGCAGCTTGTTGGTTTGTGAGTCTATTTCGCATGCACACACCACGCGGCGCATTGCTGCAATTGCCAGACAGATATATTCTGGCATTCAGCTCTCTCGACGCTGGCGGTGGCGGCGGCGGCAGTAGCGGCCGAATGTTGGTTGGTTTGGTGCGGGGGCGCACTGCTTTTTGCCCATATATTCATGCATCGTACGTGTGTGCCCTACGAGCTGCCAGCCAAGAAGAGAGGTTTTCGCATTGCCATTGCCATTGCAGTCCAACGACTCTGTAAATATCCAGCTCTATCGCCATGCGCATATATTCACCACACACAGTGAGCTAAGCTTTTGCATCTGCAGATGGAATTAGGTAATATATTGCAGCGCAGGAGGAAAAGGTGCGATAGAATTTTCGTCCAGAAATGGCAAACAAATCTTGATATTTTGCTACGCTTTGCGATATTTTGTTCCATTTGCGTGGCGCACAAGCGCAGATACCCTGCGCTGCCAATATTTCAAGTTTATAAAGTAATTATCGTAAACAAATTGAACGAAATTTGTTCACGTACTTCTTCGCGCAGAAGAATGACCGTTAGACCATAAAATTGGAACCTTAGCACATGAATATATAATTTAATAGACGAGCAAGCCGTTCGATACGTGTGCCGAAGAAATCGTCTCTTTGCGAAGGACGACATTATTAAGCGGCGCTCTTCTTGTTGCACGCCCGAAACCCATCGTTCCCAGCAATGCTATTTACTCTCATCCCGAGAGATTATTAACGATAATTTAAATTGGCAGAGTCGCTCCGCGCTCCTTCGTCGCGTCGTTTGCATCGTCGTTATCGTCATCATCCTTGTCGTATCGAGTGTGCATTTTTTCGCTTCGCGCGTCCCATTGTCGGTAACGAGATGCGAAGTCGATCAGTACGAGCAAACGCGTTCTATGAGTGTTCAATCTGCTCTACATTTTGAAATCACAAGCACGAAACTCTGCGGCGAGACGAGGAAGGCGACGCGAACGCGTGACGGCGGGTGGCGGTGTGGTGCATCCACAGTTTTGTTGAAACCAAAGATCCGCGTACGTGACGCGCCTTGTTAACGAAGGAAGCGCACTCGCTGCTGACTGCATTCAGCGTTCGCAGGGAATTTTATATGACCTTGGGCAGTTGCCACAATGTTGTTGCACTTGCTCCTTGTTTCCACTTCTTCGCCACTTGTGCAAGATTTATGCACGTACATTTAGAAATTCCACCTCTTGCAAAATCCAAATTTTAATCCATAAAACGCGGCCATCAAGCGAGGCGGGCTTTTGGAAATTTAAAGAAAAATCGCGCCTTCTTTTTGCATGCAATTTGCGCGCTGCATGGCGCGGTATTTTTTATTAATGGCGTTGTGTATTGTACGAGTAGGAATTCGCACCTTTGCAAACGAAGTGAAAAGCGCGCCGCCGGTGGGGCAAGTCCTATATCCATATTATCGCTTCGTCCTTTATTTTTGCGCCGCGCTTCAGGACGACATCGCGAGACCCTCGAGCTGCTCTCTCGTGCAGCTTTGGCGGAATATTAAGACGTGCGATAATTTCACTTCAAAGTAAAATGTTAAAGCGCCCTTGCAACACGCGGAACGTTTACCCAACGAAAAAGATTTTTATAAGAAATATTTAACATATTTTATTATCTCGCAAGCAAGAAAAAAATTATCTTTTCGGGCTCTTCGCGCAATATTCTCTTACTCAGCGCAATGAATGTTAATGCATGGAAAATGTATGAACAGCCGTGCAGACGCAAAACAAACAAGAGACACCACCCTTCCGGAGTGCGTGCATTGGGGTTAAAAATGATCTCCGACAAAAGAAAGTCAGACGGTATTGTTTCGTCCGGGAGTGTTGTTTTCAAGTCGTGTTTCTTCACCTTCCGCCAGAATGCACTTGCTGTGCACTCGGCGGTAATTCATGTACGCAGCAAACAAATGTCGGACGAGGGAGAACGTGGGTGCGCGCGTGCGTTTATTTAATCGGCTCGCTCCGGTCTGATGTTGATTTAACATTTAGCGTGTTAATTTCCCTCATTCAGCAGGCAACAGCAGCGCGGCGGGCGAAAATTGTGTGCGCCCCGCGTCTTCTTTGCATATTTGCCTCTTTCTCGCCTTTGCGGCGCGCATTTGCTCCATTCGCGGCATTCTAAAATTTAATTAATAACCAAAAGCAATACTAATTATTCAATTCGCCATTCGCATGATGTTTGTGAACCGCATGTAAGCCAGCAAGCGCGCTCGTCGTCTCCTGCTGCTGGTGTTTCCGTCGGCACTCTGGTGCAAACGTGACAAACTTGGCGTACTTGCGTTATCGATGGAAATTCGAAACTATTTAGTGTATTAATTGAAGCGGCAAGACGCGCGCGAGGTTCCTAATGGATTAAGACGACGCGTCGCGCGACTCGAATGCATTGTGAGATAATTAGGTGGAGGTAGATTTACGGATTTATTATTATTACTATGGTGCTGGTGCACGCATTTGGAAATTTCAACAAGCGGCAAATCCCTCCGTCAATTTTGTTGCAATTGACTCGGATCAGACTCATATACGCGCGCATATTGCATACATCCCTATACTTGACATATTACGCTGAGGAGATAAGATGATAAGCTCTGTGGCAATGCAGAGTGGAAATCTTTGGAAAGGAAAAAAATATGCGCGTCGAATTGAAGGTTGCGCGCCAAGACGCGACGACTAGGGTGGCGGTGGCGGCGACGGCGGCAGACGCGAATGCACATGTAAGTCTGTCAAATATTAGGCCTAAAAAGGAGGGAAGCCGAGATGTTGTATGCTGCGATGGATGTGCGGGGGTGACCGCCGCGGCGCCATCGGGCGATCCGGTCGCCATAGAAACACGGGGGCCGGCGGCCAGAGCACCGCGGTATGGTAGCGGTGGTGGCGGCGGCGGCAGCGGCAGCGAAAGCCGAAGTGTAGCGGAGCGGCACGGTGCGAGCCGTTGCCGTCGGTGGTGGCAGCGCTTCCCGCCATTCCGCGTTACGTCGCGCACTCGCTAGGGTCACGTGTGTAGAGGAAGAGCGCGCGCGTGCGACGAGTATTCCAGGCAGCACCCGGAGAGAGAGTTCCTGCTGAACCGCCACCCGGGCAAAACCGAAGCCTCCGCCGTATTACGACGCCCGCGCCCGACCGACCGACCGTCACCGCCGCCGCCGCTGTCGTCGTCGTCGTCGATACACACGCAAGCAACGCACGCATCGCGCCGCCGCTCCGTGCAACACTCAGCTGCTCTGCTCGATCTACCATTGCCGCTGCCGCCGCCGCCGACAACGTAAGTCTTTTTTCACGCATTACGCTTCTCACATTCTCGCTCCTGCATTCGAGCCGTCGCCATCGTGCATCACATCATCTAGATCCCGTGTGCGCCGCATCCGAAGACGCGCGCAAACGAACAAAAGTTCAAAGTTGATTCGCGCGAATTCGTAGTGCTGCAAAAATTAAAAGTTTACCGCAATCAGCGCGCGTAATTTAAACGGAAACGCAACGAGTAAACGAACGAGTTTGAGTTCGGGTCCGAGTTCGAAACAGCGAAAGGAGAACGAACGAAACGAGCGTAACACACATCGAAGAGAGCGCATCAACGAGCGTAAAAAATTGTTCAACGAGCAAATAACCAAACAGTGAGTGCGCTTATTTCCCAGTGCATGTGTGTTTTCTCTCCTCTGTTGTTTCCGTTTTTAATTTTTCACCTTCATCTGTTTGCTGTGCGGTGCGTGTGCTGTGTTCGTCGCCAAATTTGTGATTTTCCATTCAAATGTCGCCAGATATAATAAAAGTTCTATCTGGTAAAATTATACAATTACACTTAGCCAACTAGAAGAAACAACAAACATGGGATTCCTGTTGTACAAGTAGCGCAAAGTAACTTTATGCAATCGAGAAATACTTTACGCAAACACCGAAACAACGAGCGCACAGTGGCAGAGGCAGCAGGAAAACTGTGAGGAGGAGAAGCGACCTCGCTACAATTGTGAAAATGAGAGTTGTATCACTAAACAGTGCAACTCTCTGGCAAGAGAGTGTTGCTGTTGTTGCGAGAGGCCTTACTTACTTTCGCTCTAATCTAATTAGCGGTCCGGTGTAAATAATACTCCGACGCGGCTCGAGGGTAATTGTTACTTTTATTACGCTGTTGCAATTGCTTCGCGCATTGCTCGCGACTTGTGTTGTGTGCTTGCTTCGTGTACAACACACACGTATAGTCATTTTGCACAAGTCTAACTCGTGGCCAAATTGCATTCTCATTGCGAAATAATTACGTGAGCCTTCGACGACTGAGTGCAGCGATGCGAGCGCTATTTATTTCCGATCATAAATTTAATGTATGTCAGTGTTTGACTTTGTGGCGGGCGCGTGCGACTAGTGCATGCGGCGACTTATGACGTTTGATGAGCAATTTGCGAGACCCCGTTCGCCGGAACGCAAGCAAGCGGGCGAAGGAAATTGACTGCGCAAATATTCTTTTGTGAGCGACTATTTGAATTGATTACCAGCCGCAAATATAAAAGTGAAATGTTGCACAAGCAAACGCGTGCGCGCAAATAGCAATTAACGTTTGGTGTCGCTAATTTCTGTTTGTTTTGCAATTAGCACGCGTTTGCCGGTCGCCGGCGGGCAACGTGATATTAGTTTTGAAAACACGGAAATCTATCGCATCATTTATTGATCTCTAATTGGGTTTCCATTCGGCGTATTCATTTCGAACGAATGCAGCACTTTTTCGCTGTTGTTGTTATTTCGGTGGAGCGGGCGGTAAATAAAATGAGCTATTATTATTAATACACATCGGCAATGGCATGCATACACACGAAACGCAAACGAGCGCCGGGAACGGCGAGTTTTCAAATAGACGATTCCAACACTTCCGTGCCTTTCACCATCTGCGTATGATGGGGCTAGCTAATGGAATTTTTTATTCATTCGTGCCGACTGAGTGAAGTCGAAATAGCACCCTTGTTTTCAGCGCGCTGAATTGCGCGACACGATATATACCTAACAGCAGCGAGCGCGCAACGCGCCAGATATCGCTCGAAATGCACACGTGGGAGTGTTTGTTACTTTACTATTTATTCTATTATTCGAAATCGTTAAAGAATTGCTACGAAATCTCCACCACCTGTGTTAACGTGCGCCCGAATTGCGTTCTAGAGAAATTTACAATTTATTTAATCGCGTGGTCGTTAAACGCGCGCCCACATCGCGCCGCCAGCTACCTACACTCGCACACAATCTTTGCGTTCGATCAGTACGAACACTAAAAACTTATTTTCTTTCGGTAACCGCCCGCCGCCCGGGTCTTGCTAACGAAGAACGCGTTCGTCCGAAGAAAAAGCACTCGTTGCATTCGCGGCGTGTTGAGTGCAAGATGAATGATTCACAATGCCCGCCCCCGCTTGCGCCAAACGGAAGTAAAAAGTTTTCAAACTTGTTCCTAATTAATTACTGGCTAAATAAATAAGTTATGTGCGCGCCATGTAGACACGAATTTATTTCGTGCGCGAATGCGAATTAAAGTAAAAGTGTTTCTTGCGCTCGCTCCCGGTTCTTGGCAGAAAAAGCGCCGAGTAATATTGTTCGATCAGTATATATTCGCGCAACATAGTTGCATTCTTCTTGCACGAAGCTGAAGAAGTTGTATGGAGTGCGTCCCCCCCGGTTCGCCCTCGAGCAGGGAATCGATCGCGGTTTTTATTGGCAAAACTTTTCAACTTTAATGCGATATTCGCTTTGGATCACAAAGCAATGTTTGCCCATTTGTTATTTGGTATGTTTTCGCAAAGGTTTATGCCTTCTTATATTGGCTTATGCCGCGCGTAAATTGTGTGTATACGCCAGGAGTGTGGTGGACGTCGTTGTTCGCATCCGGAATATTTATACACATACATTCGTACACACATTTTCCTGAAATGGCAGCACACTGCCTTCGTTTTTCTTCTTGGGTTGGCTGGCTTGCTGCCCCCCCTCCCTCCATCCAGCAACGCGGCAGGCGCATTCCAAACTATCCGCGCTGTTTTGTTGCGCTCAGGTAACTTGAAAAGTCGAGCTTCGCTCACTGCATCTTATCATCAATTATGCGAATATTTCCACATCGATTTCTATAGCTCGTTCGTTGTAGCTAGCTAGTTTTTATTGGCGTGCCAAACTTTTGCACGCCGCATGAAAATATATTAGATATTTTTCCGTATCAACAAATGGAAATATCAATACTTGGTTTAACATTATAGAAGGAGTAGCTTTATAAAAATATTTAGTAGCGAAATATTATGAAACGCACTCATAAAACGACCGCGGCGCATTTAGACGTCCAACTTGAAAAGTAAAATAGCTATCAAAATACTTCTGGACTCGTAAAAATGCTGTAAAATTTAAAACATATTGCCTGAAATATTTTGGTCTTGAGATACTTTTAAGTAAAATTTGTAGCCGGATCTCGAAGAGATTAAATCCACAAGGATAATACCAGGGCGATATCCAGCGACTAGTAGGGGTTGAAAACCCATTAGACGTAGAACAGGAATAAAGATTTTTTTCTTGTCGTGAAATGCTAGTCGAAGCTACACACGCGAACAAACCCGAAACCCGCCTAAAGTTTGTTATTTATGTAAGGAAGGCTTGCCGGGCAATGTGGACAAGAAGTGCTGATTCGCCTTGCGCCTTGCGTTCATGCGTTCGGAAGATTTGTAGTTTAGAATTGCAGAAAGGTACTACCTACCAGCAGAGAAGAGCACCATAGCTCGACTGGCATAGAGAACTAGCCGAATCGTAATGGTTGATCCCGGACTGCTGCACTCTGCTGGTCCTTGCAAGGCAAATGGCACTTTTAGGCGCCGTCGCGCGTTCGGGGGTGCAAAAGAGTGCACGCGCGCTTAGTTGCGAGAGTTTATCTCTTATGCATGTACACGGGGCTGGCTTCCAAGTTTCCGAAATAGTTCGCTGGGAAGGTAAACACATACTCTATGTGCGGCGCAAGCTGCTTACTATCCCAGTTACAGATTAGAACCCCTTCGGGTCATCCTTTTATTGCGTCGTGTTCTCGCAGTGCGCTCGCGAGTTTCCGCAGATACGTGCGAGCGAGAGGGAGTTTGATGTAACAATACACAACATGCTCGAGAACATTTGTATGCGCCGCTACCGGATAATTCGAAATTGTGCTGCACGCGAAGGGAGAAAGTGCCGAACGTACTCGTCGCCGGCGAATGTGTAGAGATGTGGAGGTGTGTTTCACCCTCGGCGGCTCACACCATCCCGAACAGCGCGAACGTAATATGTACACATTTACGTAACGCCAACAACCTTGCGAACAAAACTCGTGTGCGCGCACTTCTTGTACAAAACGCAAGGGTGCCATTCACGAAACGCGCGCGCGTTCTATGCAAATCGTTTTGTTAATTGCGTCAATGATTTGTAATTTTGTTTTCATTTTGCTCTACATAATATTAGTGTAATTTACGCTTAAGCCAAATACACTAAACCTCGGCATAAAAGAAAATTTCCAGCGTTAAGCAAAATTGTTTCGTCGAAGGCTCTATGCAAATTTTACACGTGTTGTGTTATATTTGTTGTCTTGTTAATACACTCACTTGATATGCATTATCAAAACATCGCTTGGTGGTTTAGGAAAACAGGCGTACTCGTCGCACGCTGAATGTGGGGAAGAAAATGCTGTTGGCTAATGCGTGTTCCCATGCGTCGATTAAGAACGCGCGTGCAAATATTTAAAATGTGTTTGTTTTGGATTTTCGTATGTTGAACGTCGTCGTTTTCGTCGTCGTCGTCGTCTTCTCGGCTCGTCCCTTGACGACGCGCTCTGAAGATCATATTTTCTATAACACGCATTAAGTTCCGTTGCTGCTGCCGCCCCAAGAGCGCGAGAACACACTCTTAAATAACGTCGTTCAATGCGTGATGTGTTTGCTCGTCTACATGCATTAGGGGTTTGCGATAAGACATTGCAATGCGCCCGTTCCGGGCCAATCTAAACGCGAGGGGAGACGCGCGAACGAGAAGCGAGTTTTGGATTACTATCTCTCGTGCCTCGGCGGCGGCGGTGCGTGTATGTATGCCGCCTCGCATCGTATCCTGCTAAACGCCAGCTAGTTGAGTAAAACTTTGTATGTTTAGTTTGCGGGAGTAGATTTACGCTTTTTTCGCTCGCGTAAGTTGAACTTGTGATATACGAGGCTTGTTTATGAAATATTGGATCCAAAGTCATTTCGATAAAAGTTCGCCTTTAAGAATATTGAAGTCGACCTGACCTAAATCCGCTTAAAATTTAGCCTAATTAGTATCCTAACTCATTTTTCTCCAACTTTTTTAATACGCACCGTAATCATTTTGGAAACCGTATTTTCTCAAACCAGTTAGTTAGCCGCGCATTTAAGTAAGAGAGTTCTAATTAAGTAACGCCGGCGCGTCGTAATGGTGCCAATAAAGCAAATCATGTAAACTGATTGCTCTCCTCTAACTGTAAAGAAATAAAACTTAAACGAGTACTTAAACGCGTGCATGAATTTGTGCAGAGCACAAGTAGTGAATCATCTCGCAAGTGCGCATCAGCCAGCTTTACTCATTTGAGCAGCGTAAGTTCTATTTGACATTGTAGGCGAAGCATTAATATATCACAAATTGGGGAAAAACCCATCCGGCGCGCAGATAATGTCAGTGTGTCCTTTTAACGCATTTAGAGGCTTTTGTTTTCCGGGAGGCGGCGCAATGCCATGCATTGTGCGAAACCGCCAACTCAACAATACGAATAAACGGTCGAGATAATGCCATAGAGAGTGATGGCTGGCGATGATTTCAGTGGTTTCGTGATGAGTGTTGCGCGCACACGCGCTTTTCGGTTGAGTGACAATTTTCAATAGCCGACGACTATACACTCGGTCCAACGGATGCACGTACTCTGTGCGCGCAATTCTATGATAATGATCAAGCGCGACAAGCAAGCGTGCTTCTTGTTTTTGAATGCGAACTGCCGTCACAACCACCTACATCTATACACCGGCCTTGTCGTCGCTGCCGCCCGCCGTTTGCTAACATCACCTGTGTGCCCCGTTTCGCGAGCGTGTGCAGGCAAATCCCGCTAATGAACTGTGAACCAGATAGCTTTCGACGATGTGAGCCCGCAAAGCAAATGCGCGCGCGTATACCGGTATCATTCGTGCGTGCAGTGTGTAATCCACCTTTTCGCCGTACAACATCGGACGCGAGTTCTCAAAACATAAAGCTTTATTATGCATATTTTGCTAGTTGTTCCAAACAGGTGCGTACACGCTTCTTGCGCACTAAACGAGCCAAACGCCGCTGCTGTTGCGTAACAACATACACACGCTCTTTGGTGGAGTCGTAATCTTAGATTTTATGGCCGGCGCGCATTTTCAACTTAACTGCGTGAGCTGCTCCACGACCGCACCGCCCCGCGCGCGCCTCTCATTGCAATTTGCATTTACATTCGGTTCCAGTTACCGTGATTGATGATTATGGTCTTGTTGGTAACCAGGCAACAAAACGGCAAACAAAGAACGCAATGAATGAGTTTTGTTTGTATATTTACACGTATAAATAAAATCCGCTTTTGTTTTGTTTACTTGTTTGCTTGCTTGCTTGCTGGCTTGTGAACGACGAATTGTTTTTATTGACAAATAATAGCGCAAAAACTTTACGCGAGTTTATGCCCCAACTCCGCCAAAAATTTTAATCGCGCAGTCAGAGCCCTTTATTGTTTCGAAATTATAATCAGCGTATAGTTCCTTCGCTTCGCATTTCGCAGGCGACGCGCGCGCTGAAATGGGAAAACTTTTATGCCCTCTATACACTCAGTCGGCATGCCGCGGCGCGCGAGAGAATAGAAACGTCGTTGTAGTTGCTCCGTTCAGTTTCTTGCACGCAAACTTTTTGTCAAGTGTAAAATGCGTGAGTCAATAAATTTAATAATTGCTTTGAAAACGCGTTCGTTACTTATACTTACGATTGACTCGGACAAAACAATTAACGATAACATCGCATAATTGCTGCGCCGCTCCAGAATAGGGGAGGGCGTTTTTATATTTTATACTCGTAAACAAGGATGGCATGGGCAAAGCAAGGCTGAAAAACGACAAAGTATGAAGCGTAAAAAATGAGGTGTTACATGTTGCATTTGCTCGTTATTGTTCATAAACGAAGTAACGTGCGCGAACGCCGCTGGAACACGCATTAATTAGGGGCAAGTAACGGGGTTAACGGGGGGCGGCGGCAGGCCGACCGACAACTCGTTACGCAGTCCACTATAATTATATTCAATTTAGTGTTAACTTATCGCATTAATTACGCGACGTGTCGCATGTGTAATTTATGTTTACATTGCTTCATACGCACTTGCGCTCAAAGAAATACATCACTTCTTGTTGTTTTTTTTTCTCGTCTATTCTTACACGTCGTGTGTTTCCTCCTATTGATTATTCATTGGTTGGGTGCGTGCTATCAGCTGTCAATTGAAAGTTGATGGAATTTTCTAACGTTCGCTTTTCAAATAATGTTAACCTAATAAAATACGAGTTTAGCTTAATTAATATTTGATGCATATTTAACACAAAAAAGTTTTAATTATTACAACGAATTAGCGCTATTAAATTAGTGGCTTTCGTCAAGAAAATTATACGCCTAAATGTGCATATATTTATTGCATCTCTACGGAGCGTCTTAACGGTGTTTTTACCACTGGGAAAACGGACGAAAATATTCCCTTGCTGCTCGGGGGAATATAAACGCAATGATCAATCATTAACCGCGAGCGTATGTATGCGTCAGCCGTATCGCATTCGCAATGCGTTATTAAGAAGCATTAACAAATTACGTGCTTTTGATATATACTCGGGCGCGCGAGCATGACATGCGCAACGAAGTTACGAGAGGCGGGCGGCTTGCGCTCGCGAGCTTGCAATTTGTTCCAGCAATTGTGCACGTTGGAAATGGATTAATTAACCATCTGAGTGACGTACGGACATGTGAGTGAATTTGATACCCTTCCGGCTGGCGGCGGGCGGAAAAAGTTGGAAAATGTTCTTGCACACCGGAAACTAATTTTGTGTACACCGTCGTTCGCTTGTTCGTTTTTGGTCGTGTTCGATGCATGTTGCGAACTTCAACTCGATAAACTAACAACATATACCTCTCGCGAAAATACAGCACGTTGCAAAATTTAGGTAACAAGACAGCCGAATATTTAATTAAACCACAACGCCTTGGTTGCAATAATGTGTCGTTGATCATTAATTACAAACAGGGCAACGTGAGACGTATGTAAGGAAATCATTTATTATGCCCGAAAATGTTTCTGGCGTGATTGTGGAATAAGTAAAACCGCAATTGAAGTTTTCTTTATTTTGCTACTCCTACAGTAAAGTGCCATTTTGATGAGAGCCGCACAAGATGTGCATGCAATTCGGTGTTGTCTTAGATTCCAGCGAATGAAAAGTTTGGCTGTGCCAAAGTGTATAAAAAGTTTTTTTCGGAAAACGTGCGGATTTTTCGCGCTTCGCTTCATTCGCAGTGGCGTTGCAAATGTCCAACTTGATGCGAAAGTCGTGGTACGGATTCAAATTAAAACGCGTTGTGCTTGTTTCGGGTAAAAGTTTCGCGAAAATACATTAAGTATCGACTTAACAAAATTCCACAGCGTGCTTTTTAAGCAAGCAAACGCGCCGGATTGAAAAAGGGCGAGCGGGCGGCGCGCGAAAGAGCACTTATTGGCGTTTTTTAAGTGAGTGCATTTCAGGTCGGTAAAGCTGCAAATAAACGTCCATCGAACGAAATTAGTTAAATTAAAATCGATTAGCTACGGGATTTTCAACGTGAATTAGCCGAATTGAAATCGAGCTTGCAAAAAAAAAGGTTGGATGTGTTTCTCTTTTTACCTTTTGCTCCATATTGCGTACATACAGTACAGTCATATTCAATCTAGAATTTGCTTTTTTACTGCGTGCTGCATGCATTGCCCGAGCGTATCGAGCGAGGGAAATAAGCGTAATTAATCAGAAATTGCTGTAATACGAGGGCGACGACTGGTCTATACGCGAAACATTTCGGAAGCAAAAGTAACATTGCAATGCATTTCACCGGCGCGTTACGCCAATTCCACGCTTGGCGTCGAACTGATTTTAATGACTGTTTACGTTTACGGTGCACAGTGCGCAACGTGTTATTACTATTAGAAGTGCATTGCGAATAACCTCACACAATTACTTATTAATTACGCATTCAGTGAGTTGTTAACAAGCGCTTATTAGTCGTGTAAAATTGCGACTTCTTTTGATTCATTTCCAAAAACGGACAGGTTTCACACAACGAGATTCATTCAACGTCATTACACGTGCGTTAATAAATCGCTGAATATTTATCATGCATGGCACTTTGTGAAATATTTAATAACGTAAGGAGGTCGCTGTAAAGTTTGTCGCAAATGCAATAATTCGTCGGAGCGCTCGCTTTCGTATGAATTTGTCAGCGTTCTGCTTGCCGTCGCCACGCACACGTACGTTTGTGTTTATGTCCGCGACGCGACGTTGTGTTATGCCATGCGGGGGCGGCAATTCTTGCTTGTGCGATATTGTTGTTCTAAAGGGGGGCGGCGTGCTCGCTCGCTTGATGAGCAGCGGCAAACCTTTTGCTCATTTATCAAGCAACACTCTTGTTTGTTCGACGATGCGCGCGTGCTGCCAACGTATGAGAGAGACGCTCGCTCAATGTTGTTTTGACAACGACGCTACGCATCCCTTAATATTTTGAGGGCAAGCGCACGAATAGATTCGTTCATACGTGTGCGACGTGACATGCGATGCTAATTAATTTCGAACAAATTGTGCATACCCGCAGTTCAAAGCAATACGTACTTAATGTTAACGTAAACGTGTGCGGTCGAAAAACAAAGAGTTTTTAAATGCGTTATTCGGCTTAGATGCACGCAAATCTGTTTTGGAAGTTGGTTAAAGCGCTCTGTTATGCAACAGGATATTCCATCTCCGCGCGACGTTAATTACCCTTTGTCTCTGATTCACAAGCCCTTACACGCGCTCTTAATCAATTCAAATCTTATTAAACTCGTGCCGCCGCAGCCGGGTGGTTTTGTCATCATTGCAACGCTTTTTTCCACCGCTGTCTCCGCCGCCCTTTGCCGTTTTGTTCGTTCGCGCAAATGGGGGATGCGTTCGCATCGACGGGATGAATTAGAATTTTTCGATTTCGTGTCCGCCTCGTGCGCGGCTGGTGTATGTGCGCTGTTTTTTTTTATTATGCTTGGTGCGCTGGTACCAATCTTTTAGGGTTGACTTTTAATAAAGGCACGTTTGCTCGTGTCGCACGCATGAATGGACACAGGTTTTTTCGGCGTTCGGTATTGAACGGCCGCCTTTGTTTAATATTATTGTCCATTTGAGAGCGCAAAACTCTATTGCGCTCGAAACGAACGAAAGGAACGCTCGTAGAAGAAACGCAACCAGCAAAACGCAACAAAAACCAAATTTCCTTTCAACGATATGGCGATATTTATTGGCCATTGCGCGAACGCTATGGCTTATCACGATTTTGCGTGGCGCGCGCAAACGCTGTCTGTTTTTTTTAATTAAATCGATTATTTTTATTGCGGAATAAAGTTTTTCAAGAAACAAATATAAAAAAGTTTACGAGCGCTTTCGAAATGCCAAAAAGGCAAAATTTTATGTGCCTAATTGCGTTTTGTCAGCGATTTTTTTCGCCGTTCGTTTTTTTATGACTTTGCAATCTTTTAAGTCAAGTCTCGCTAACCTCAAATGCGCTTCACTTCTTTGCGCTGTGCCCGCTGACGATGGCAACCGAAGAGTGGAGAAATACCGCGCGTGATTAGTTTATTGTTTTCGTTCCGCGCTGCTCGATCCGGGCAATGTCGTTTGCCTAATACCTACGAAGAGCTTTATTTCCGAAGGCGCACGCTGCACTCACTCTTGTCGGGCGCGCGCTTCCCGCAACGATGGCGAAGAAAACGCTTCCAATGTCGTACAAGTCTCAGGGCGAATCGACTGCCTGCATTATGCAGATGGATTCGCAGAGAGTGGAAGTGGATGGATAGGACGTGTATGCAGGAAACGATGTGGGAATTTGAATCGCGTGTGCGTCTTAATAAACTAAAGTAGATTCTCAATTCCACTAGAACACCACCAAGGAAAACGTTTCCCTCATCACGAGCACGGCATACGTGGCGGAGGTGGTGTTTGCGGTGGTGGTGGTGACGGTAGCGCAACATTGAAGACAGCCGTATTGTCGCCGGTGACACGTTAGGAAATAGTTTTATTTATAAGTGGGATAGATACGAGGAAAACAAACCGGGTGTGTCGTGCATCTACTTATCGCACGCGCACTCTCTTCGGGGGGGCTAGCGCAGCGCGCTTGGAAATCCTCCAGGGGCTTTGCCAAGGCGTGCGGGGCCTTGCCTGCTAGATTCCACTTTAGGAATCCACGGGCGTTAGTTGCGTTTAGCCGTCGAATAGAATTGGGAGCGGAATGATAAAGTAGCGAGCAAAAAAGAGCGAGAGCCGGGCAAAAAACTAGGCGCGCATACAAAAACGCAAGAAAAGGGAAGAATCCTTCTATCTGCTACACTCACACCCGCTCGCTGCCGCCACCGCCACACGGACCGAATGCGGAATAGAAAAGCTTTAATTTAATGAATTATTTGGCACTTATTTGCAAATCTTATTCGAGCAATCTCGGCGTGTAATAAATTTGGAAAATGCTATTTTTAAAATGTAATTTACTACGCGCGCTGACACAGTACGCATCGTCAGAATGCGAATGGTTAAATTAGTTTTCCATAATTCCATCATGCATGCACAACAAACGTGCATGCAGTCGGTTGAAGTTTTTCGTGAATGCGTAGCGGAAAAGCGTACCGACATTTATTTCATTTTTAAAAAGACATCTCTCCCATTCGTTTGCGAAAATTTATTTCCACAAATAGGGTAGGAAACGCATTCAAGCATCTCTATTTGCGGGCCCCTAATGAGTACATTTGCAGCAATTTCCATGGGCAATACGCGTACGTTCATTCGTTCGCTCGTTCGTTCGTAGCTGGCTCTACATATGAGCCACCTCGAGAGCGCAGCGCGAAATTAGATTTATCCGTTTTTGGCGTACATTTTTTATATCGCTCCGCTGCTCGCGCGCGCATATATGAAGCGGTATAACTTTTATGGACGCGCAAATGTTAGGGGCCGCTTCGTGCGCGCACCCTTTTGCCGAAATTAAATAATTTTTTCGCAGAACATTATGCACTTTCATATACATGCAAATACATTTTGCAAGGCCGCCTCCGCCGTCGACGTCCACGTGCGAGAGGAAGAGGACGCGCACACGATGTCGGAATGGAATAATAAAAAAGTCGTCGTCGCCGTTGTCGCCGCCCTGCACACAAGTGCGGCGTTACGTAAAGCCAGCTGCGGTAAAGTGTACTGCGGGGCGGCAGAGGTGGCGGCGGTGGGAATGGAAACCAGGGCGCATTCAAGCACACCGCACCGCACAACGACGGTGTGCGTATTATAGTGATAGCGAGCGCACGCCGGGCGGACGCGCAAGATAAATTTTAGGGATTTTCCGTTTTAATTACGTTGAGATAAAGAGCAAAGAGCCCGTGGGATGATAGAGCAGTTTGCGTGTATTTGCTTCCCTTCGCCGTCTGCGCCACCCCCACTCAATGCGTACCTACCCTCTGCCGTGATGATAGCCGCATAATCCACCTTGCTTTTTCAATTGTGTCCCTTTTTCTGAAACATTAACTCGAAACTTACTCCCCAAGTCCGCTCATTGATTAGTATTAATAATTAGCAAGCACTTTACGTTTTTCCTGCTGGTGCTGATGCTGGCAAAGCGCTTAATGATGGTCAAATGGTGAAGACTATAAGTACGTATGCGGCGTTCAGCGCATTGAAAAAGGGAAAAAGTTTCAACTAAAATATTTACATAGCGTTAACTGAATTCGCTTCGTAAGACGTTTGGGACGTGCAAGCATACAATTCTCGTTCAATTGCGAGAAGAAACCAACCAGCATTAGTTGTTAGTTACATCAGCAACTTAGGAAAAACCTCTTGAGCGTCAAGAGTTTTAAATGAACGAAGAACGAAATCTTTTTCAGAGTGCCCAACCTGCCGCTTGTTTGATGTTTGATCATTATTATACTTGGCGTGTTCGAGCGTTGAGCTAATTCTCCTCGCGTACTATTTGTATTGCCCGAGCAATTAATACAACTTTGTTAATTTTCGCGCGCCGCCTCTCATTCGAATGCAAAGATTTATTTGACGCGCTCATTCGCGTGCAAAGTTTTTTCCTGCTCTCTGGCTCTTCCTGACTTAAGTGATTTATATTCTTGTTGTTGTTGTTCCAGATGGTAACCAGGACGAAAAAAATATTCGTTGGAGGCCTATCGGCGCCCACGACCCTTGAGGACGTCAAAAGTTACTTCGAGCAGTTCGGTCCGGTAAGTGCAGTCTCTTTTTTCTCTCGTATTACTCGCGTCGTTCCTCGCTTCTTCCTCGCGAGGAAGAAATTTATCTCTCGATATTGCGCGCACCAAATTAGAAATAACATAAAAGTGATTTTATTGTAACGTTTTGTGTGCCGCCCCCGCAGGATACGTCGCTACGTAAGCCATCAAGCGAGAAGTGCGCTTGTTGTTCGTGGATTCACCGCCACTCGGAGGCAAAACGAATTCGAAGAGCGTGCGCGCATCTCTTGTCTTTGCTCGTCGAACGAACCGCTCAAGGGGATCTCTTAACAGTGAATATAATGGAACGAAAATACTTTGGCGACGGCAATCGATGTGATTGTGTATGTGTAGTGCGCGCGGTAAGCGGGGACGGCAAATGAATTTTTCGAATGCGTTTTGTGCCGCTGTGTCTGTTATTACGAAAATGCACAATCGATTTGCTGACGACGAGGACCGAATTTAATAAAAATAATAATTTCACTTCGGAGCAAGCAAGCAAGCTCCTCACTTCACTTCGTTGGCACGTAATTGTTGTGCGATATACGCAAGTGCGCAAAGCTGATAATGCGCCCGAACATTTTTGACGCGCGTCCAAGAACGGAATTATGGTCGAAAAGTTGGGTGTCTGCGCGCATTTTACAAAAATTTATAAACTTCCCGCTTTAAGCTTGTCGCTTAAAGTTTATGTCTGCTGCCTGCAAGTTGTCTGCAGATATTTATTGACTTTAAAGCGCCGAAATAAAAAGAGTGCGCACGCATAAATCCGAATGTAGACAATCGGAGAGAAAAACTCTCCTCATAATTTCAATTGCAAGCCAATTACGGCGATCGAATCACTTGTTGTTCTTGTTTCTTGTACGAGATCAAAGCTGGCGAAATGCAAGAAATTGTAACACATTGAAAACACGATGCAAAGTTCTGCAAGTAAATCCGGCAATTTCCACGCGGATTGAAAGTTTTTCTCTTTTTGCTGGACATTAGGCGAATGGAAATTTCCATAATTTATGCAATATTCTTCATGCTTTTACGTTTATGCCTAATAGCAGCGTGCCGGGAATGTCCTTCCGAACATTACATTATGCATCCTCTCTCTGGCCCGGAGTAATAGTCGTTGGGTCTCTTCGGCTGGCCCCGAACTTACAGGTTAAAATCGTTTCGAGCATCTGGTGCTGTGTGCTATGGGAGCGAGCGGAGCCGTGTATTTCCAGAGAGTACAAGCATGCAGGACGGTGGTGTATTGTCGAAAGCAGATATACGATTTCCATGCAATATGCTGCCCCCGCATACTCACTTCTTGCTAGCGCGTGCTAGATGTCGGTTGATGGTGGTGGTAGTGGTGGTGGTGTGTTGGTGGAGTGGCCACTTTCGCGCCGCCACCAAAAACCGCGTCATCTGCGTACACAAACCGTCGTCCGTCGGCCACAATTGAGCGCGCGTCGTGTTACATTAGGCGAAATTGTTTTGGCGCGCTCTCGCTGGCCGCATGCATTATTTACCAGTTTTACCAGTAACATACACCTACGCGTGCGTACACAATGGTGTCATTTCAAATATTGCGCGCCCCTCAGCGGCGAAGGACACCGCTCACATTTCGTTTTCTTTACAACGCTGCAAGCCCCTATTTTATCCCGAATGGAATGAATGATAAACAAATTGAAACCTTCGTGGCAAGACAATTACATATTAAATTGTCGATTTGTGTGTTTCATTGTGCATAATGCCAACAGCCAGCGTTGTTGGTTGTGTTATTTAACGTGCGTGAATCGGCTGCATATCGCATGCGGTTTTCCACGCGCACGCTTGTCCAAAGCCGCTGAATTAACGCTTTAATTAGATTTAAATTGTTTAAATTTATCGGCCAGCGTTAAAACGATAAAACTGTTTGCGTAATGAAATTTTCTGATTAGAAGCAAATATCCGATTTGGCAATAAATACTCATATAAAGCGCGCATAAATTACGTCATGTGGGGAGCGGCGAAACGCGCGTCTCTTGTTTTGGCTGGAAAATATGAAATATTTTTTTTCGCTCGCAGGCAAGCTGCGCGCCGGAGAAATGAATACTTGAAAAGCCGGTCGCAGTTTTATGATTTTTCATGTTTTTGTCTTGGGGCCCATAAAACGTCAAGTATTACAAGTTATGCCGCCGCCCATTCATGGCCGGGGAACATGCATATATCTACGGTTTGCCCGCCGCCAACAGCGCAGCGCGAAGAAGAACAAGGAGAAAAAACGAATCGTCTTTTGATACTTCCGTTGCGCTGAATATACA
Source organism: Anaulacaspis nigra (assembly GCA_030264675.1). Classification (NCBI taxonomy): domain Eukaryota; kingdom Metazoa; phylum Arthropoda; class Insecta; order Coleoptera; family Staphylinidae; genus Anaulacaspis; species Anaulacaspis nigra. The sequence goes on along the minus strand of JARJDV010012189.1, from coordinate 165,506 downwards.
ATGCCGAGGAAATCATTTTTGTATTTATTATATCGTCGTTACGGGGACGACTTTTTCGCCCCCCATCCACTGTGCCGTCGTATTACGGCGAAACGTTTGGCAAATTCTTGCGTGCAAAGATATATTTCGCACCACCCGCATGCCGCTATTGATATTCTGTGCTTTTTTCGTCCGTTTTTCGCGCGGAATATTAATTTCAGCGCACCGCACAACCGCCATATTATTAGCCGTATGATGCATGCCGGATAACGCCCGCCAACTTCATGAAGGTGTTAATATAATGGCATTAAATTGTACCTTGTAATATTTATGGGCTGCTGTACGATACCACCAGCCGCACCTCGACGTGCTCTTCAGGCGATGAGGCAGCTCCAGGAAACGCGAAGCGTGAAGAAATAATTGCACCATACCTGAAACAACATTATTTAAAGTTAGTAAAGTGATATACTTTTTGTTAGTTTTTCTTCTTCTACGTCTCCCACAAGTTCCCTGGAGGAGTGTTAGTCGCGGCGGATGGGGAAAGGAGTAATAGGGCAGGTGTGCCCGGTTGGACTTTTATTTATGGTCGTGATCGTTCTTAATTTAGTTATTAGTTCATGAAATATCGACACGGCCACAAGCGAATGTTCGTTCGCGCACTAATTGCCGATACGCCGCGGGTGCGCGCAATACGTTACGCTTTATCGCGCAAAATGTTATTAATGTAGTAGCAGTTGTTAGTTAGCTGGGTGGCGGCAGCGACGGCGGAGAGTGGCAAAACGCCGTTTTAGCATACGGCCGACGAGGCATCTGCTTTCCATTACGCGGCGCATTCGCCCTGCGAATATCTTCGTCGATTTTCTTGGCAATTGCCCGACCGTGCGGTGCTGCCGCTTATGTGTCGAAGGCGGCGATGGAGCGCGCGCCAGCTATTTTTGTAATTAATTATCTCTGGGGGTTGCGAGCGTGCGGCCCGTTGCCTAGTTTGTTTGCCTCCCGCTACCACTACTACTGGGCTCGCACCCGCGTAGTGTGCGTTCAATCCCGACGCCCACCCCCTGCGTACTTATGGTTTGCTTCGACGATGTGCTTAAGCAGCCGCCGCCGTCGACTCGCAAAAGCCCACTTCACACATATACATCGGCGCTCGAATGCGGGCTGCGTTGTGTTTACCAGACAAACTAACCAACAACCATCCGGCTGCGTGTGTATCTTAAGACCTAATATTACTCGAGCACAGTGGTGCAATCGTCATCGCTCGCGCGGTTGTGTACTGCGATGTAATGCTGGAATATTAGCCGCCGTCACATCAGCCCTCCGACTTGCGGAGAGGTTAGGCGAGAAATAAGCGAGCGCCGAGGGAAGTTATTTTCTGGCGCTCCAAGATCGACTTTCTCGCCCATTGCGGCCATTCGGAATCACCATCGAGATAATGGCGAATCTACCCAACTATTAAATAAAATGATTGCCATTCTCGAGCCTGCCTTATCCGTCCAGCCGCCGCCGCAGGCAGTAATAAAACCGCACACAAAAAATTGACTTCGCAATACTTCTTCAACGCAAATAATGTTTCGCCGCGTGTAGGTCTTCCGAAATTTTTATGGAACCTAATTTAAAATGCTGTTTTGACTTGTGTGGTGCGTCTTGCCGACTTCTCCATTTCGTGTCCTGTCCATTAGAGAGATCTATCTTCAGCCCGCTTGGCCCATCCTGGACTGTGGACTGGGTGCCGAGATTACGCACAGATACATCATGTGTCCACCACATGACTGCCCATTTCGTGTCCGCCAGAGTTGTTTTTAAACCCAACACGCAGACCCCGAGCGTCGCAATCCCCGGGATTTGTTTAGTTGGGGAATCCTAAGCCTTCGTGTCACTCTTGCCGGGTGTATGGAGCATGGTGCCTCTACTCCTTGCACCCAAGGAAGCCACTTTATCTGGTTGGCATCTCTCGCCCAGCGCGGAGGAGAACCGCGCGAGTGCCACTATTGTGGCGATCACTCGCGGCACATGGGGAGGAAACCCAGCAAAGCACTAAAGCAGCACGTCGAGCAGCAACCATCGGATTTAATTAAATTGATATCTATTAACTTCGCGTAGACTTCCTGAATGTAAATAAGTTTCCTCCTGCGTTCGCGGGCGCAACTTGACTCGCAACTTGAACTTGCTCAGGTTGAGGTTAGCATGCGCCACTCTCTCTCGACTTGTGCGGCGGATCGTAGGATATATTCAAATGTGTTTCCGTTTTCGCGCACTTGGCGGTGGCTTGCCACACATGCGTACGTGTGTCTGTTTATCTGGCCGTCGTCTCCTCGGCACACATAAACATTCGTCCCTATCTGCACCTCTCCAACATGTTTGCTCGCTGTGCTACGCGGGCGATTTCAAATGGCAAATTCATCTCGCTTCCTGCATTCATAGCAATATCGGAATACAGCGAATGCGAAGCTGAAACGCGCGCGCGCAGGGGGAAGATTGTGTTCGAAGATTACATCGTTTATACAAGTGGAAACGTCGAGATTGCAATGCGTTGAGCTGTGTGTATATGGCACAACATTTCATGCATTCGACGGCGCTTTGCCGCATTCGCATCGCTGGCTTCTCGAGCGCACACTGCAGACGCACTAATCAACCGGATTCATCTCCTAAAGACATGCGCCGAACATGTATTAATCTCCTTCCAAGAGATTCCCGAAGCAATGCAAAAACTCACACATTACAGCGCATCGCATGACTGCTCAATATGTAGAAACATCTTCAGATATGAATGTTTCTCGTTTCGTATTTTTTCTTTCTTTCGTGAGGGGGCGAACAAATTTATTTATTAAAAATGCATGAAACTGCACACCTGAGCGAGCTAGCCCGGAATAGATAGATAGATACTACACACCAATAGAATACGGCTTTTCAATATTTAGAACGATATCACATTATCTTAACGGCCATCCGCACCTGAACATTCAATATACGGAAACGTGCAGCAGGGCTTGCCGCCGCCACTGCCTACCGCCACGTGTCGAAATAGCCGACTATGCAGCGTCAATTCCGCTTATGTTTAAAAATTAAAATCATTACTTCCGCGCGCACGATAGTCCGTTTGCTGAGCACGTTCCCCACCTCGTGGGAAATTACCAAACACGCACAATCACAGTGCGCGTGCTGATATTTTACTCTCATAATGTTTCACTTTACCGGCTGCTGCGCTTCGTGCCCGTTTGATTACATGCGAAATGTATATTTCATGATGTATTTGATGGGCTGTGTGTGCAAGCGAACGGTGGGAGTCTTGTTAGTGCAGCGCACTCGCGCTGTTATTATACGATTATCTCTTATGTACACAGGATTGAATGTAATTGTTTTAATCCGATATTCAATTTGACATTGTGCACAAGCGCGTGGTGTGCGATGCTTGATATCGACGCCGAAAGCATCACAAACCAGCGCCAGTAGCAGCAGCCGTAGTATCAGCTCTAAAATATTTCCCAATTAGTTTGTTAAGGTTGTGCCACAAGTTGGTGGAGAGCGCAAAGCACCGCACTGGGTGCGTGCTTTGAATAATTGTCGAAATGCAAATTTATAATGTCGCCGAAGCACGTCGCGAGGAAACAAAATCAGGAATGCAAACGTTCGACCAAACATAGATGAGCGATAGACAAGAAACGATTTCGAACTCACTCTCATGCTTTAGCTGCAGGCGGCGGCGAGTGCGCGTTAGGAACAGCGTGCATCGTAAATGAACCGCTAAAATCTTCATGCGCGCGCTCGCGCTCAAAAGCATATTTTATTATCGGCTATGCACAGTCACGGACGGAGACATTTCGCGCGATTGCATTCGGAACTCTAGATTACATTCTTGTGCTGCTGCCGTAAAAGTGATAAGAGCACCATCGAGCGAACGACGTTATTCATTGCTCGCACCAGCTACCTGACCCTCATATCGCACAAATTCGCGCGCATAACTCAAGAGCCGAAATAAAATTGTAACCAATTCTCTCGATCGACGATCCCATCACTTCTATTAATATGCAACACACGCGCTAGCATTATCAACAACGTGAAGTGAAAATGCAAAGATTGCATGTTTCGTACAATACGCCGAGGAGAAAACAGCTTCTTAAGAAAAGAAGAATCAGTGAGGGGGCAACGGTATGTATTTGAATTCCGGCAGCTCTTCAGTGTGCCCAGCACGAAGAGCGGCAGGCGGCAAATGCAACTAACAATCCGAAGAAAATCCTTGACACAAGCGTCCAGCGACAAATACGGCCACGTACACTCGTAATGTTTTGTTTGCTTCTTTTTTCCACTGTTCGTTCGCGTTTTGGCGTCGCCGCTTGTTCCTCGGCGTTGTGCAATGCGACAGAATAATGGAAGAAAAAAGCAGCATATCCTACACAGAACGCGAGCGCGTTGGAATTGTGTGGTGGCGGGCGGATTGTGGTCGAGTTCATCATCTTCGTGTACACACAGCGCGCGCGAGAGGACAGACAAGTGAAGTGCACTTGGGAAAGATGCGCAAAGAGCGAAGCACCCTTGAATTCGTGCGACGCGCGTGACGGGGCATGTCCACGATACAAAGCATGAAAAACACTTATATTCCCTTACCCGGCGGCGGTGGCAGCGGCGCCAAGACACTCGAAACCAAAACCAGCGCAAGCCAAAGCCGCCATGTATTCGATTCCACAAATGCTACAGGGACGTGCAGCAAACTATCTCGCACCTCTAGGGATACGTCAGCACTAGTGCCAGCATACAATTATATTTTTCAATGCATGATTCCTCGTCGATGGCGTGCGCGTGTAGACTTGACGCTCGAGGAAATAAACTCTTAGTGCTCTGTCTCGAGAATGTCGTCAATAGCATACTCTATCATTCACCCACATTGTTAAGACTGGAATGCAAATGTCTAGGCGCACGAAGGGTTTTATCATGATCGTATGCCCTCCTCTCTTGGCGATAATAGATTTCCAGGCTGAAGCATCAAGTGCCAATTCTACAGTGAAATCGAATAGATCAACGCACAAAACACGACAGCAATGCTGCACAATTGTCAATCCATTGACGAGTAATAAATTCATAATTTCAACATAAAGATGTGGCCAACCCCCACTTCTTTATTCTGGCTGTTTGCACAATCCGCCTCCAGCGGTACACATGCTAAATAATTGACGAAACAATGAATATTTGTTGGGCAACCACCATACATCGAAATATTTCATCGTTAATTGTGCGTTTGATGGGCTCATGCGGAATATGATGAGCGCGTCTCGTTTTCATCCGTTGCAAGTGTTATATATAAATTCGATTTGCACATTTCAAAGGCCGCAAACAATCCATAATTCAACTTGCTAATGATGTTGCTGCCGCGACCAGTCGGGTCCTGCAGGAGATGGATGAGCGCACCCGGGTGGAATCGCTCGCTTCATCTCTCTGTACTGCTGAAGGGAGACGGAGTGCAATAACACACGAGGGACACGCAGACAAGAAACGCCAGCGTACGCGCGAACGGGCTCCAAGAGAGATGAGCAAAAATAAATGACAGCGTGTTGCGCGCGTGGCTTGCCTCTTCGGGCTGCATTACTGATGAGGAACTGTTGTCATTAACTGGTAATGAGACTCCGATTTATATTAAACCTATTTCTTATTCGCCACCCTCCCTCTCTAACACCGCAACCCTGTGAACGCGCATAGACAATTACACATCTTCTTCATCTGTCAATTTACCTACCCTTTTCGTTGGAGGGTGAATGAAGGAAAAAGATGTCACCAAAAAGATCCAAAAGTAATAATTTATACTTTACGTTTTATTCCGGTAATTATGCGTAGCAGATTGCTTCAAATATTAAAACTATCATCACATTAAAAACGTTCGCGCCATAATTAAGAATTGGTGCCTATGAATTTTATTATAGGTAATTCGAAATTCGAGTGAACGACTCTCATGAATTAAATAATATTTTCTCACAATATGGCATAATATTATAGCAATAGTCGAATATCCCAAAGTACAATTGGATAAGTATTCGAATGTTATCGCCGATTTTTGCCCGTTTACAGTGGCACTATTTCGTTGCTTAACTATGGCTTTTACTATTTAATTAAATACTTGACATTTCAGCGCGACACTTCTCAACCCCACCCAACTCAAAACAGCCCACCTTACCAAATGAACGCGCGTGTATTATGACTTGGCATAAAATGAGGAGATGCGTGGCTTTCCGCACTTTGCAGTTTCTTTGGACATTCGGAAAATGCCAGTCAGATAATTAAAGTTTAAAAACATTCCGGGGTCGTGCGCGCATCTTTTTTGCCTGATTAATACAATAATGAAGCGCGACGTCGCCGACGAATATGCATATTGAAGCAAGATGTAAAAAAGCGAGTGCTCGTTGCGCGCCCCACGAAGACGAATGAGTTGTGTGTCGAGACATTTCGCCGCGGAAGTGCGCCGGCGACGAAGAAGGCGGCGGCGGCAACGGTGACGCAGAGGGAGCGAAGGCAACGCAAATAATTTGAATGGAAGAAGCCGAGGCGAGCACGCTGAATTAAGGCGCACTTATGCAGTGAACTTTTAGTTAATGACTGTAGATTTAGAACCCCGTGCGGATAATTGTGAGTCGCTATAAAGTGACGACGTAGTTGCGAGTAATTTAAAGCCAACCAACCCGCGCCCGAAAACGCGCTGGCGAACGCCTCATAAAAGTAACTGTACGACGTTTATATCTGCAAAAGCAGGAAGAAGAATACACACACACGTACATATTCGAATGTCGCGACAGTCATAGATTTCCTGCCCTGCATGTCGTGCCCTCGCAAATGCAAGTGTTGGAACGTGCGAAATAGTTGCGCATTTTTGGCAAACCCACTCGAAGGAGTGCATGTTGCACTTGGTGCAACTGCAACCGGTCAACGCGAAAAGGCCGAAGTGTTGCGCACTCCTATTTCATTTCGACGCAATCTTTAAACGCGTGTAATATGGGGGCGAGCCGAGTGTGGCGGCGGCGTCGTCGTCGCCGGTCGTGCTAGTTGCTTTTATATCGTCGTTAATTGAGTTTTATGTGCTCGACTCCAATGCGCTCAGGTTGTTTTTTCTTCGCACGCTCGACTCGACTTTTTATTCGTTTAATTTCGCCCGTCGCGCTCGCTTCGTGTTTGCTTTTTCATTAATGCTGTTTAGCAAAAGCGCTCCCATTGAAATGTTGAATTAACAGAAATGTTGGAAACCCACTCGCAAAGAGTGCGCAAATTCGCTGTGGCCGAAAATGTTTTACGTCTAATTTCAATGTCCGGAAATCTACTTCAATTATAATCCTTTCGCTAACGAGTTAAGGACTCGAAAATAAAATATGAAGTAGATATTTATAGCGTAAAGATACTTAATCTAGCTGTATTTCAGCAATGAAGTATTTAATACCGAATGGGCTCCTACACAGCTTAAGCAATATTCATTAAATTTCATGTGAAATACTATTAAACGCAAAATACATCTTACTCCTCATATTGTACGCCGTGGGCAAAAACTTAAATTGTTTTGTGTTGTATTTTGGAGTGACCTTTGTTCTTTGAGGGTTAGATTATTATTGTCAAGTCAAGCAACTTAAGCGAAAAGGATCAGGATCCGATCAAAACAAGTGGAGGATCTGACAGCTGTCCTTGTAAGGGTCACAACATTTGCGATCCGTATTTGTGTTAGCGGCGAGCAACTAATGGTAGAAATAGATTCGCGATGCCACACTATCAATGCGGCAGGCGATGGATAACGGAAATAAATTCCGATACAATTCGTGCGGTTTGCGAATGTTGTTGATGCGCGTCCTTCGAGTGGATGCTTGAACGAGAGACGATGAGTAAAGTGTTGCGGATCGTCTTCTGCGAAGTCGTCTTCACGCAGACGACAATGTGTATTTCCATATATTAAGCCCACGCCAACGTGTCGGGCCGAGTGGCTGACAGAGGCCCCCGGAGGGAAAATCGTTTCCTGCTATGTATGTGCGTTCAGCACTTTACGCGAAAACGCACCGGAGAAACGGGTGTGTTCTTCTTCTCGAGTCGTACGAGTGTATTTTTAGGTACTTTTCAGCACACAATCGCATTCGCAAGTCGCGCTTGTGTGCGCATCGTTTTAGCCTCTTTTTCGCAGCAATTTCTTTTATTTTTTCTTTTTCTTCTTCTTGTCTTTACGTTCGCGCATTGAGTGTGTGTGTACGCGCGAAGAAACGTGTTCTCTCCTTTTCCCAAGCTCTATGGAACCACCTTCAATACGACTTTGTGCGAGCGCACCCTCTGCAATTCAGCGGCGCGCGAAGAAGCGAAGTCAAAGCGTGCGCGCTCTTTTTTGATAATTTCCAAAGGAAATAAATGCGCCGCCGCCGCCGCCACCGCCGCAGCCACCGCACAAACCGAGCATGCGATTCGCGTACGTACACGCATGCAAGAGTGTGTGGTGCAGCAGCGCACGCTTTAAAGAAATAATATTTTCGTTCTTTCGGTTGGCCAAACAACTTTGCACCCGCGATTTTCACTTCGTCTCCTCGCGTAGATCCAATTCAATTCCATACTCCTTTGCTTTGCGGAGGACAATAATGTCGACGAATTTATTTTAATCAAGCAATTCTTATTTTCATATCTTTCTTTATACATGCATATAAAAACGACGAAAAAAGCGAATACTTATGCTGAAACGCGCGCATGTTTTTATTTCGTCGCGCTTCAAGAAATGAGTTTTATTTTATGCCAATGTTTCTGACGGCTTCACAAATTCCTGTTCTTTTTTTCTGTATCGTGAGAAGGCGCGAACATCTTTTGTTTATAATCAAAATTGATGAGGCTTTTATTATTACGTGGTGGGCGTATCAAAAGAATTTGTGCGTGTGCCAACAAATCTGTAAATTCAATAACAATGATGTTGTTATTTTATTCCGAACGCGTTTTTCTTTTTTCCGCCGCCACCCGCGCTTGAATAAGTGGGCAATGATAAAGTTCCATTTCGAATACGCACGTATCGCGAGGCGCCGCTTCGCTTTTTTACAATTTGTTTGTGATCGCGCGCGCGCGTTTTTCAATTGCTATTTGTTGCTACGAACATTCGGCATTCAGCCGCCACCTCCGTACGCTCGAAGGCCTACCCTGCGAATTGCTTTTGCTATTTCATTGAGTTTCCTCTCCACTTGGCAATTCGTTCGCATTGATTTTGCAAGTTTCGGGTGCGCGTGTTACAAAACGACGCATTGTTTGGATTTCGATTTCAGCGCGCGGCGGAATATCCGGTTTTAAATTAAATAGCCAAGTGATTAATAGATACACATTGAAATGTTACGCGTGCTACGTTTGCTGCTGCTGCTGCTGCGACGTCTATCGGGGATGCACACATTGAAAGTCGAAACACAACCGGCGCGCTTACACAATAATATTCGATCTCGCACCGCTGCTACCGCCGCCGCCGCCAAGTTTACAAAAGGCTTTTGCGGATAGGAAGATGCATCGACTTGCTATTTGTCCTCTCTCGCTGCGCTGCGCAGTTTACCCCTTAACTATTCAATTTCGTCGTTTGTTCAAGTTAATATATTGTTAAACAATTAGTCCATTGTAGCGTAACGATTGAGTTTACCGTCGAAGCAATTCGAACAATGCCTTGGGAATGCGAAGCGTTGTGCAACTATTTTTCTATGGAACCCATGCCGCCTCCACCGCCGCCAACAACAGCAACATCAATAATCGCAAAGGCATACGTGGATGACACGTAATAATAAGTTGCATGGCGCGTCGCTTTGGCATTTATCATCGACACGAGTCAGCGGCGGCGGCGATGGCGTTCGTACAAAACTCCATCAAAGAGAGGTGACACGATCGGAAGTGCGCCATTACGGGAGAAGCGCACTGCTAGTTTGTTAGCTTTCCGAAAGGTAATGGCACCAAATGACTACAATTGCCCTGGCTGCCGTCGATTATAGCACGTACGCGCCGAATGCACACACAATCGATGAGTTGTGCACGTGCAGCAAATAAAGCAAGAAAAAAATTGCGAAGAAAATGCATTCACTCCTGAATAATCTGCCATTTCTTGCTATTGGTAATAAAGTTTGCCATCAAGGCTAAGAAGCCAATGATAACTTGAAAACTTGCCGCTATTGTATGTTAAAGGGGAGACTCTACTGAAAGTCAATTTCGATGGAGCGGCACACAAAGCGGGAATGTAAACTGCGTGCTGAACTTCTGTAATTTCATTTCTGTCATATTCCGCCTCATCGTTGTTGTATGCTATAGGCACAAGCCATTGACAAGATTAATACTTTTGCTACTATAATATGCATTCTGCCTGCTTCTTCTACTACTTGTCGGGCGAAATGTATTTCAGCGCAGCAGAGAGAAAAAAATTGGAAAGACAACAAAACTGCAACGTGCGCTTGTTGGCGTTCTTTATGAAATCCTGCTATCCGGGATTTTCGCCCAATGCAGTGTGTTTGTGGAGCGGGTGGAAGAGTCGCAGCGCGTTTTAATACCTGTAATGCATATCCCCGCGCTGCGTGTGGGGCGCAAAAGCAGTCCAGCTCGCTGGCGCGCAATGGAGAACCAACGAGTCGTGAATTTCATGTGCGCGCCTGGCGCACACAGCGAACTCCAAGAAGTGTAGAGAGATCCGTGCATGTGGAATATTAAAGCAACTAAAACTATTAGCTATTTAGAGATGGATGAAACCATCATGGGAAATAATCACGAACGAAGGAACAATCTAATTAAGTAACAAGCACGCGGTGCGGGTGCATTTCGTGCGCAGTGCGATTGTGCAAAGACGCCAACGAGATGGATGGCGCAAAAAAGCGTGGCGCGCGCGAATGAACAACAGAGCGCAAAAAAGAAGAGAAGAAAATGCGCCCCCGTCGTATCGGGATTTTGTGGAAAATGTACTTTCTTAATAAGACTTTTTCCTCGGCTCGTAAATATTTTATTCGGCGCTTTTCCAACGCCGCTCGCCATCCCTTTCCGCGTTCTTCAAAACCGCCTCCGCGCGTGCTTACATTTGCGTTTATAAATGCATGCGCGTCATGTCGCCGGTGACGGCTACGACGACGGTGGCGGCGTGCGCGCGCGCTTGATATTAATCATGGCTTCTTTTGTCAGCCAGAGACGCTTTACAGATGACGTGTCATTCCACTCATTACCGAGTCTTTTAATTAAAACATCTGTAACAAGTTCCAGGATTACGTATCCGGTTGAAGCGCACGCGCGCACCACGCTGAAGGCAATATTTCACACTTGTAACTCGCTCAGCGTAAAGTTCGAACGTTAAAAGATTTCAAACAATTTGCCGGATTTATTTCCTTCAAGTTGACTTTCATTATTTTGCGAATTTGACCGGCTCATCTCTGCGATTCGAAACCAAAAAGAAGAGGAGAAAGAAAGCAACCTCAGTAACGGGCAGGAAAGATTTGGTTCGTTGGTCCTTTTCGCAGTTTTATTCTGCCGCAACGAGAGTATAATTGCGAACGGGAGCTGAGTGTATTTTATGCTGCTACTGCATGGATAATTCGAATGCAAAGCGCAGAGATGGCGATACGAGCGATCCTTAGGGGAGCAAGAGAGGCTCCAGTGCACATACAAGAAGCCCACGGAGCGAGAGGAAGCCGTGTGCGCGCGCCCGAAACTCCGGATGCTAATGCAAAACCCTCCGGGGACCTTCATTAAACAACTAGCTGTCCACATTTGCAATATTCTCGCGTACGTTCTCTGTCGCTCAGGCGACTTCCTTAAATTGTCGTCCTTTTCCTGCACGTGCGCCACACACGCGACGCGCATACCCCAAGTCGTTTTAGGCCGAAGGATTATAGGAATTCCAGAACAACTTACACCTTCACATGCAAATTACCTTTAATATTTTATGCGGATGTGATACGTTAGCCGGATTATTTGATTATAACACGGAAATTGTCCGAGTTGTAGTGTGCCGTGGCGCCGGTGGCGGGGAGCGGTGGGCGCCATCCACCATTACCCAAATGGCTGGCAATGTCTTCTGATTAATTAAATACGCAAGATAGCAAGCCGCGTTTTTGCTTAACCGGTACACCACGCCATGCATTCATCGTGTCTGGCCCGGCGCGCCGCGGCCTGGCTTGACTGATACCCTAATAGTTGGTCGTTTTTAATCGGCATTATCTGCGACCGGGGGCGGCCTGAATGGTTTGAGGCATGGTTGCGCTTCACTAGCGTCCGGACAGGGTCTAATAGGCTCGGAACCCATTTCGTTACGCTGGCCGCCCCAATTGCAATCGAACTTGACGGGTCGAGTGATTTCGGTGGCGTGAGCTCTGCTCGTCGTCCCAATTGTGCATACAGCTCCATGTGTATGGTGCGTGTGTGCATGGCGGCGGCAACAGCGACGGTGCTAGTGTGCGCGCGCCATTGCGGCTTTTCGTTTGCGCCTCAATGGTGCGGCGCGTCGCACGCTCCGGGAGGCGGCGACGGCGAATTTATCGAGTGTAGGTGAGCGCGCTTCAATATTAGGCTATTCATTACCGCGACCGCACGATGCGCACTTAACCGTATAATAGTCTAATCGTATATAGAGTTTCTATTTGGCGCTACCTTCTGGTAATGACGTGTAATCACATTGCTAATTACTACGGCTTACGGTGGCTGCAATTAATTATTGCAGTCGGAGGTCATTTAGATGTTACGGACGGAGGTGGACCGTAACGAGTTGCACTAACCGACGGTGGCGGAGCGGCGGCGGCGGCCGCAACGGCGGAAGGATTGCAAGCGAGAGTAACGAGCTTTCGAGCAGGCGGCTACGAAAAGAGCAAAGAAAAGAACACGGCGAGCAAGCACATCGTTTCGCAAGTGAATCCATCCAGGCACAACAGCGGCAGGCAGGAGCAACCCCATCATGAAATAAATGTAGAACTAGAACAGCGGCGGCGGCAGCGGTGGTAACAACGCCGGCGTCCTGCAATGCTGAACGCTCGAATGCACAAGCATGGAAAACTTTTTCTATTGTTTCGTGCACGGCTGCGTTGCTGTGTTGTGTGTGCATTCGCGTTCTCGGGTGCGGTTTTCGGTTTTTCTCTTTGGGCGCGCAAGCCGCGGCGCGCACGATGCGATTTTAAAAGCGCATATCTTTCATTCGAAATGGTCAGGCGTGTAAAACCAGCGAGCGCGCATAGTATAAACTAGCCGCAAGTTCGTCAAACTGCGTATGCCGCCTCCGTCGCTGCCACGCTGACTCTTTAAATGCGCTGAATAGACGCGCGCGCGCGCAGGAGGATGTTTTAATCATGAGTTTTACAAAGTTGTCTTCTGAGGTCTGGATTTTAATTGAATTTCAGCTGAATTCTTGCGTTAAATATTCGTTTGTATAAGTCGGCGAGCAACGGCAGCCGCGGTGGTAGCGGTAGCAGCAGCTACAGCGCGGGACGGCCGTTCGTTGTGCGCCAGGGTAATATTTAAATATCTTTTATGAAGTTAAATTAACTCGCTCTTGTTCTTCGCATTGCGCGCGCTCTTCGACGGATTGCCATGAGCTTTTTAATTTGTACGTAATTAGAACCACATTCAGATGCGGCGCGCGGTGGATTTTATTGTGTTGTTAATTTTTCGAACTCGCCGCTTTCGGGGTGGTGATGCTAATAAGCAAGCAAATGGCGAAAGTATTATTACGACCAAACAATGCTCTCGCATCCATCTACGTATAGCTACTACTCGAAGTGAGAGTTTGATGACTCTGAGTGCGGCCGAAATTGCGAAAACAAGCGAGTGCTTGAACGTGTTTTATCGATTCGGCAAAACGCCTTCCTCGTCTGCTTCGCTTCACGCGCGCATTCCCGGGAATGTCATTAAATATTTTATCTTCCATAAATTTTCGAATGCAAGCCGCGAAAGGAGACATTGACCTCAATCAACACCGAAGCCTGCCAAAAAAGAGGAAAGGTTCGCGCATTCAAAATGGAACAATGCATTACGCACGCCGCATTGAGACAGAAGAGGGTTGCGAATTATAGGTCAAGCGCGCTTTTCATCCCCCGTTTTCCCAGTGCATCAGTGTGTGTATTTCCCGCGCACTTCTATTAACGATAATGGCAGATAAATCAAAATTTAATAAATACGTTCAAAACTCATCAAAACTTTTCATTGGCAAGTCAATTGCGGTACAAAGTCCTCTTCTTTTTTTTTCGTTTTTTTCGTCAAGTACGTACGCGCCCCGCGCGCGAACGCCGAAAAAGTCTTCGCGTAATGAAAATAATGATTTATTGCATGTCTTGAGGGATTTTCATTGTTGCGACATACTTTTATGACTTTTCTCCAAAGTTACCTTTGCGGCGCAGAGGGTGCACACATATAAATGAAGCGATAACGTAAAAAAATACGGCCAAGATCTTATTGTTTTCTCGTTTTTGATAAATTATTTTAAAAATTGGAAAGCGCTCCGACAAACGCTTAATAATTCATCGCGCGCACATGTGACGCCAACAATGACACAAAACGTAGAGACCAATATTTCATAAACATTTTTATGTGAATTATTTCCTATTCGAATAAAACAATTTCATACGTATCGCGCTTAATTTTGCGTTTCGCGCCACGCCGGCTATTTTAAATTATTTGCGGCAGGCCAGTTTTATTTGTTACAACGTTATTTATTCGAAAAAGTTTATTTATGCACATTGATATGCAAAATGGATTTGTATCCGATCGGGGATACAAGGGCGCACTTACACACCAAATTTATTTATTATCATTTGTTCAAAATCGGTTGCAAATGATAGGATAATGGTTTAGCGTAGTTTAGCCGAAAATGATGTGTCTCATCCGTTACGTACATATAGAGCAGGCAGACAAAAACACAAGCGTACGGATATAAATTTATTAAATTTATGAATCTAGCGCTCCGGCGCGGCTGTCGCGACTTGCACGTGATAATGCAAATTATATTCTCTGTCGTCTGCATATGACTCGTCCGCTTACATTGTCATCGACTCTTCATAATTTTGTGCGAACAATAACAGCGTTACGTAATCACCATAATTACATTGTAATTAGCGCAATCGATTAATTTGCCAATTTATTTTCAATCATAAGGTGTTTTCCATGCGCGCGCGGATTATGTAATTAATTAATTTTTTGGCAAGCTACATGTATGCGCTACATGTATGTGGAATGACAGCAAATCGAAAGTGGAATTTGTGGCGGTGCGCACAGCGACAAGCGGAAAGTAATATGTGGCCGGGGCGATTTAGCACGTGGCTTTTCCGCCGCCCAACTTTGCACGTGTGCGATGCGGAAAGCTAACAGCATTTCGCCGCCGCCGCCCTTCGGAGTGCATCTCGCAATCGCAACGAAAACGCAACGTGCACCCGCAGCGATGTGTGTTTCGATGCGGCTGAGGCTATTGAATTATGGCGGACTTGCTTCGAATATAAATGCGGATGGCGGTAGTGGCGGCGTGGCGGAATGGTTACACCCCAACTACCCTTTGCGTATGTGTGTTTCACTTCACCTCGACCGCCACCTTCCTTTGCACGCGGCTTCCGTATTCACCGTAGACGGCGGCGGCGGTAGCATCATCATCCCAAATCGCGTACGCTTTGCCCGGCGGTTGACACAGCGTCTTCTTAATGCAGATATACGTGCGTGGGCTAAAGCGAGAAAGAAGACGAGACCCCCTTAAAGATTTACACAACGCTTCAGATAAGATTACAAAAGGGGCACCCGGGCTCGCTATTAGTTAGCTCGGCTCGACGCTTTTGTTCCGGGTGGCATTGAGACAAAAGCGCGCTACTTAAATATGTATGCATATCATTTTCACATAAACACCTCTGCCGCACCATCCCCAACTCCCGCGCACGGCTGCCCTCTTCATATTTATTTGTGCGGCCTCATTGTGTGCGCGAATATTAATAGAATCTTTTGTCCGACGCCGCCTTCTTTGCTTCTTAAATCAAGCCGCCTTGTTTGCACAAGTTATAGTTTTCTGTAACAAGCTCTGACATTATTGCGCAAGAAGCGAGCGCTCTGCAACAAGAACTTGAACTAACAAGTAAGGCTTCCTAATGAGAGGTGCAATAATTAAAAAAATTACACGGTGCGTCCTGGCCTCGCGTCGTCGAGCTAAGGTAATTTGTTTTAATTATCCAACCGTGTTGCAATTTCCTTGAACGGACATAGCTGCCGCCGCTGCCGCCAGCGCGAAATAATTCAGGGCGCACGCGCACCTCGTTGGAAAAATGACGGCGAGCAGTCAGATGTTTGACGAAGGCAACGCAAATAGAAAAGGAAGCGTACACCGGAAGAATGAGGCGCAGCCTACACTTCCTAATCTGAAAAATTAACAAACGCCACACGCGTCGTGTTTCATTTTACGCGCGCACCGCGTTTTTCGGGAAACATCATGTCAAATTAAAAGTTTGCACGCCGGCGGGCGAGTGGACGTGTTGCGTTTCCGGCCGTTCTTCAGCTTCAATTTCAACGTCCGTTCGTGATGGATGCCCACCTACGTACATTTCGCTAACGCTCGAATGTGTGTCTCCTTGCTAGTTTTTACTGCCGTCATCTGTCATAATACGCGATACGCGGCGGGAGTTAAAGTGAAAATGAAATAACACCATTTATTTTAATATTTGATTCGAGCGCGCCGCGCAAGTTTCCTTCTCATGCCGAGTTACGGTAATCCTATTCAGTTGTATATCTGGCGTTCCCACTTCCGGCGGCGGTGGCGCGCCGCTGACGCTATGCAAGTGCGACGCGGGTCGAAGCTATTTTCCAGTTGACTTCATCTCCACTCTTGGGTCTCGCGCGCGCGTTGGGTGAGAAGGGCTTTCTGATAAATTACCAAACTCCGGGCCACTGGCAGGTAATTCGCAAGCAACTTTTCGAAATTCTTACTTCTTAACACTTTTCGCACTTTGCGCGCCTCCCTCACGCCCCAGGTACCTGGCTGCGCCGCCGGGCGTGCATATGGAACTTCGACGAACTCTGCCCTTGCGAGCACTTCTTATCCCCGGCTTTTGGGGATGCGGGACGCACATAAACTCTTTCATTTTCAATGCTGTACTTATTCCAAGTTTCCTACCCCCGGCCAGGTGTTTGCTCACCTTACAGATCGTCACTTTTCGAGTTTTCGACATAATAGCGACGTAATCGCTCGAAAATTACTCAAAAGGACAACATTCCTCTAAATAAACGAAGAGGAAAAAAGTACGCTGCGCGCGCGGGTACGATATTGTCGTTTTCGTCGGACGTGCAGCCGTTCCGGAAGTTGCGATATTGAGTTGAAAAAGCTCGCTTATGGGCTTAAACTTTAAATATACGAGCAGCCACGTAGACTGCAAACATTTTGCGCGCGCGCATGTACAAAATGCCAGCAGTGTACTTGTGCGATAATCGCATTGCAGAAAACCTGCATCGTCGTCGTCCAGGTGTCAAGTTCCATTTCTGCCGGGGAGCATCAAGAAGGAAGCCGCTTATTAGGATTTAGTTTGAGCTCACCCCGTCGCCCTCCTCCCCTTCCGCCTCGTTGATATAATAACACTCTAAACATAGCATTCGCTGCAATGTGCTGCAATTTGTCTCGTTCTCCGCTTCGTATAAATCAAGCAATGATAATAAAAACCGAATTGAAAAAGGCATTCAATTCCAACGTAATTTTGACTAATTACATGACATTGCCGATATCTTTTTGGGTCGGCCGCACAAAAAGTTTGTGTATTTATATTTTCCGTTTACCATTTCGATTCGCGGGGGCAAAAAGCAGCGCGTGTGAATCGCTCGGGAAAAAGAGGAAGAGCTAACGACGCAATGGGGATAACGAAGTAAATCAGTAAATCAAATTCTGGCAGTAATACCATTAACATTGATTTTATGTGCTAGGCCGCCCCCGGAGCGGCGCGACTTGTATATGGTATACGTATGTGCGCTGTATTTCCTCCGGTGCGCCCTCAGCACCGTCAGATATAAATATGCGCCTAGATAAGATCAAACGGGTGGAGTTAACGTCATGCTTTGTTTAATGTGATTCGTTTTGCATGTTAAACGCATGTTACGTAAATAAACTAAACTACATTCGTGCCGTATAGCTATGCGCGCGGGCGCTCGCGCCTTCTACGGGTGCCTATACTTTGGATTAGAAAGGCGCTCATATAATGTTTGAATGAATCAAAAAACGTATTTCATTCGCATAATAGCCTCAATGGGGTCGGCTATATTTGCCCCTCTTAAATGGAGGGATTTTGCTTTTTTTGTGCACGCGCATTCGTGCGCTTTTCTTGCGAAACGACTTCATCAATGTTGGCCTCCTTATGACAAATTGCAATAAAGCCGTCGATGTAATATTCGTAATATTGCAGCTAGTTTAGTTTATCGCTTGAATTGAACGCAAAGTGTGTTTGCATAGCGCCACCAAAGAAGGATAACGTCTTTATGACGTTTTGATGTTAGTTTAACTATGTACAGCTCGGAAGCAATCAAAGCAAGTCTAATGAAAATTTCGTACCTTGATTTCTCTATTCGTAGTCCTCGGATTGCTCCTGGTGATGCATCCATCTGTAACAGGAGAGAAAGAAGTTTAAGTAGGTTACACAATTATATCTAGTGATTTTATTTTAAGACAAGTAAAACGTCGAGTCGATTACACGGGGCAAGCGAAAGGAAGAAACGTAGTTATCTACTGATTTCCCTAGATTACGTTAATCCTGCCGTAATCAGTCGGCGTGCGCGGCAATCCCACGAGGGACGTGATAGCTTAAAACCCGAACTAGATTTTTCCTCAACCCGTACGGTACGGACTCACGCGCGTCCTTCATTTATTTCATTTCGTAATTGATGAAAATTGGCTTGGCGCGGAAAAAAGTTCATCATGCGACGCTCTGCATAAATAATTCATCCGTAATAAGTGATTGAAATTAAAATATTCACGGCGTTAATGCATTTTTAAAAGGAGCGCAACGCGAACGCGACAGCGAACAAAAAGTATTCTCTACGGCTAATTTCTTCGTTGACTTGATATTGGACAAACTTCTTTTTCTTCGGGCATTAGCATGCATATGCATCGTTGTCGGCTGGCTGAATTGGTTCATCGACGCATTCGCCGGCCGAGGCGCGCCGTCGAATAATAGCGAAAGCGAGCTCGCGAAGAAGTGGTAAAAATCCTCGTGGGACACGGGGTTTATTATTACAGGAAAGTGTTCCACTGCAGTGCTGTTTATTTTGCTATGTAAGGGGACGTTCAATCCTAATTAACGGCTGGCTGCAGTGCTCGCGGAAGAGCCGCACAAACACAAGAAGCAAAGTTAAATAAAATTGTTGAAGCACGCTTAATGCAATTTTAACTCGCGGAAATTTGGGATTTTTTACCAGCGCTCACACTTAACGTTCGTTTTTCAACCACGCTTCGTACAACATGCGTGCGTGGTCGATGATTTTCATGTTATGCGCCGTGGTACACAACGATGGAGAAACGCCGCTTAAAAACAACTAATGAAAAAAAGTACAACAACAACAAGAACGACAACAAATGAAATGAAAAAGTGATTTCGCTAGAGTACACACACGCAGAAAGATCGCGCGCGCGTCTGAAACAAGTGAGGAAATTACCATAAATGCTCGGTTTTTGGGAATTAAATGCGGCATTAGCATTTCATAAATATTTATCGTTAATTCGGTGCGTTTGATGTTGGATGAAATTCGGCATTCTCTGCATGTCAATTGCGTCGCTGCCGGCGCCGCCGCCGTCGTCGCGCGACCGACAAAAAAACTTCCAAGTCATTGGGACGGGGCTACGTAAAAGAGAAAACGCAAAGATGTAATAAAAATTTACTTCCTGCTTTGCGTGCTTTTCCAGCTCCTGCAGAAAGAAAAAAGACTCTGGGAATAAATACGCCAGCGCGCTCGCGCCACAAAAGAGAGATCTCCAGACTGGTTTGAATAAAATTTTTAATGCATTTGACTCGTGCGCCGTTTATTTATCTACGGGAAATTGTAAAATGTTTCACAATCTCCTACATATTGCATGCACCGACCAAACATGGATGTTCGGAAAGAATACGCGCACCGCTTCGCCGCTCGCTTCTCTTTTCCACTGAAATGCCCTTTTCGGTTCGCTAAGCCGTGCGCCCGCGCCTCTCGCTTCTCTCAAAGGTGCCATTAAAGTGCCGAATTGATGAACGTCTCGGTAAGGATATCAGTCGAATGGCTCCCAGGAAACCGGACCTTTGAGCCATGTGCGCGCGCGTCTTAAACGCCGGTCGTCGTCGCCGCCACCGCCGCTACTGCTCGCCTTACAAAGCGATGCGCCAGGCGATGAAGACAAGGCGGAAGTCGACTTCCCCTTTTTGCGCTTCGTGTGTGTCGGGCACAAGCACCATTTACGCATCGCTTGAATCGCTTCAATCCACCGCCCAACACACACTGAGTGGATAAAATCGTACTTTGCTATCAATTATAATCAGCACACTATTTCGGCTGCATCGGCGGCGCGTTTGAGCGCCGTGTATAATTAAAGCGTCGAACAATCAGCCGATGTGCTGCGTCACATTGCGACACGTTTTTCGACGTGTCGGCTGTTTTTGCCGCCTCCGCCGCGGCGCACATATACGTACACGTGTGCACTAATCACCCGGCATTAAAAACAATGCATGCGACGCACCAGAGACGGCGGCGGCGCGCTATTAAAAGTGATTTATGCGCACCGCTGAAAAATATTCTGTTGTGCCTTTTTTCCGGACGCGCGAGCGCGCGCTCGTACACCATGGATGTTGGCTCGTGATTACGCTGAGCGCCTTTTTCGAATGTGTTTTGCATCCCCTCAGCCGGTGAGCCCGCGACGCGCGTGCGCCCATTCCTTTTTTCCACAGATAAATTGCGTATGCATGCCCAAAGTGTATGTCCTATTGTTTTGCGTGCAAGAAAATATATCACTTGAATAAAGCGCTTTATTCGGCGCAAAGCAATTTCCGAAAAAATCGCGCATGCACTGCACTACCCCTCTCTCTATAAATGCACATTTCATACGCCATAGATTTATTACGTATTTAGCGGCCGGGTAATTTCGCTGTATGTCGAATTGACATTTTAATGAAGTTCATCGAAAATACATGCATTATGCATATAAATGTTCCGGTCGCGCTGCCACATTGTGCGGCGTATGCGTGTCCTGTGGGATACGCTCCTGTAATATTGTTAATTAGATGAGGGCCGGCGGCACAACGGGCGTAAAAAGTACGCGCGCCACCCGGATTTATTAGTGTATAATAAATTACAAGCTATGATTACGATTTGAATTTTAATCGTTTCAATTTCGCTCTTGTTGCAGATTGAGGACGCGATGCTAATGTTCGACAAACAAACGAATCGACATAGAGGTAAGTTTCGCAACTTTTTTCCACACTTTTGTTGTTGTTGTTGTTGTTGATGTTGTGTTGTTATGCGCGCAATGGTGATAGGGAGGACGCTGGCTCCGGCACACCGGCAACGTCGGGCTGCTAATGTTATTATGTTGTCGCCATTCTTATTTTCGCTTCGCATGCGAAACTTTCGGCAGATAGGTAGCCGCCAACTTGCTTTAAATTAATGTTGCTCCAGATATCCGCATTTTCCACCGGTATGCGCGTAATCCTTAAACACGTGCCAGGTTTGCCAATGAGCTCTCCGGCACATCGAACCCCCCAGTAGCAGGGGAAAACTTCGTCGGCGTTTCTTCTTCTTGGCAGAGCGCCGCCGTTGCCGCCACCGTCCGACGCAAATAAAAACGTTACACATCCATATATTCATACGGGGAGTAGTTATCTAAATTTTAAATCGACGACCGGAAACGCGCACCCGCGCCCGTTGTTGAAGTTTTTCGTCTTTATATATTAACCGGTGAGAGATGCGCGTACGAATGATACATTGAATTCTTCAGCTATTCTTTCCATTCTGCGGACGTGCACAACGGTGCGCAAACATAGAGTTTCTTCTTCGTCTTAGACGACGACGTCCAACAGTTTTTGCACCATTGCTCATTGCTGCTCTCCAACTGTTGGCGTTGAGGAGCAGCGCAGCACCGGCGAAGGAGATGCATAAATATACTTTTGAATGAATATGTGTCAAGATGTAAGTGTAGCGATAAATCTTTTCTTGTTAGTTTTATCGGAACTTTTCCGGCACCACTGAGGAGCGCTCGCGCACTCTCTCCGCTCTTGCTCGCGTAGAGATGCAACTGATAGTTTTCAGTTTGACGCCGAGGAAGAGACACAAAGGCGAAAACTTTTTGAAGAATGCATTTCGATAATTGAAACGATCCTGGACGTGCGCGAGAAGTCGTCGTTCGGACAACGTGGACGAAACCGTGAAGGCGCACTGAATAAGATAAGACATACAAGGGGAGCAAGTGCATCTCGGTTGCGGGAAAAACTTTTCCATACTTGCGCACACGGCGGCGACAGCGGCGGGGAGCAGTGGACAGTGGCGTGCGAACGCATTAGTCGAAATCACTTCACCTAAAAAGCACCTAAAGACAAGAAACTTTGCGCGGAAATTGCATTTATTTGTTTTCGCCTTTCGTTGCGCTTATCGAATCAGTGAAATGTTGGCAACTCATTCGCTGCACTTCGCGTGCAGCAAAAAGGGCAACAAAGATGTAATTATTTCATTCGCCTGTCAAAACTTAACCTCAGTGTATTCTTTGCTCCGTACAAATACGCGATATGGTAAACACACTCGAACTTTGAAGAATAGAACGCCGAGAATACGGAAGCGCGCATTGTACGCGCGCAAGAACCTTGGAAGTGAGCGCCAAGGGTAGAAAAACATACATGCGATTTTTCCACAGCTTCGACGCGCACATATTTATTCAGCAATGATATAAATCTCGAGGCATTTCCTACAACTTTTCCTTATCCGTGTTTATTTATCATATATGCGCGCTGTGTTGTATGTATTTTTTCGCGGCGCGTTCATATTCAAATCAAATTTTGTTTTTCCCAGCGCGATCGCTGAAACTTGAAGTTTTCCCTCTTAAATGTATTTGTCGCGATTTTCATCACAATGGCCCACGCGCGCGTGCATTATTGAAACTACAAATACGCAATTTGCAAGGACGAGTGTAAATATTTTAGTAAATCAGTAACGCATTGTTTGCCAACACGACGAATTCGGCGCGCTATTGTGCTATTTTTTATGTCACGGACAAGAAGTTGATTTCCGGCCGGCGAAAAAAGTTTGAACGTCTCCGGCAATTTGATCTCAATTATGGGCATCTTCAGGGCAGTGCATTAGGAAAAAACTCGCGCGCGCGTCCGCGTCACATTTTAATGATAAATTATCATTTAGCAAAATATTGGTGCGCGCCGTATTCGCGCGTGCTTGTTTATTAATTAATCACTCGTTATTTTTGCCGTTTTCTTCAGCCACGTTGTGCGCGCCCGCCGCCGCGCAATTTATCAAACCTGTTACGCGCTCATTTCGCCGGATGATAAAAGCCGTTTTTATTATTAATCCATTTATTCAGCAAGTTTGGCCGTTGTTGTTGCCACACCGCATTTTTTCGTGCGTCGTGTATCACTTTGGCTGGCCTTCTGTTTTTGATGTCATAATGCGCTGCTTTCGCGCACTGAATGTGCTAAAAAGGGGGCGGCAAGCGAGCGAGCGCTTGTTAGCTCGCTTTCCGGCCGCGCGCTCATCAATCCAATAACTCAACTGGATTCCCACTCTGCGCGCTCGAGCTATGTGAATCGCATTGATCGCATCGAGAGTGCAGGACGAAAAAAAATCCTGAATGGGACTCTCCTCTCTCACGTTCGAAGCAAAAAACGCGCGCTCGCTTGCTCGCCGGCTCGTCGAGGAGCGAGAGAGATTTCAAGATTGACCGACTGCTCAGCCGGCAATAGCAAAAGTTAAAATTGAACTGGGATTCAGTCGTGCGTGAACACCGCCCCCCTTCGAAAAATAAAAGGAAATTTGCTAATAATGCTGCGCTGCTCCCGTTCAACTTTTGTGGCCGTTTGATTCGCTGCAAAATGCGTTAGAAATTTTAATCTTTATTGTTTTTTCGCCGCAGTTTGTTCTCGGCGTATAAACTGCTTTGTAATCGTTTTTGCGGCTTGAACGAAATGACCCTCTGCGGAATTTATGAAAAACTAGTTCCTATTTCGAGTCCTGCTCGTGGATGTCCCAAAAATTTTGGGGGAACGCTTGAGATATATCGCCGGATTTACCATTGACACCGGATTTTTTCCTTGCACGCTGACCGCGATCACACATAATAGTCCCAGCTTTTTCAAACTGGGGAATATAAAACAATGGCGGTAAGGTTTTATTAGCAATAGCACGCAGCCCGGTTATTAATCATACGTCGCTAAAGAATTGGAACGCAAACTGCATGCATGCGCGCGGGGTTAAATCTCGCGAGATTTACAATCGTGCAAATACACGCTGTGCAAGATTAACGTACACACACACACAACCACACAAGACAATGAGTATTGTGGCTGTTGGGTATTTAGCTTGCAAATCCACACCCACTTTAACTTTTAATAGCTACGACTAATGTTATTATCATTTATTATTATTGCAATTACGGCTCGGAATTCCCTCACCGGTCGATGCAGGCTTTGCGCGCAAAATGCCCTCAAGCGCTCTTAATTAGAAACAGCTAGTGCGCTCTGGCTGGCGCGCGAGTGACGAGCGCGCTTGTCTTATTTTGTAATGCTGAGCACAGCAATGTATTCCATTTCCTCCGAGCTTGTTACCACGTGCGAACATGAAATCGACGGAGCACAGCCAACAAACAAAATGAACGCGTGTGTTTTCACTTAGTACATGAGCGCGCCGCGCCTGCCGCAGATTCATTTTTACCTTCTATAAACAATAACCATTTGTCTCTTTGGCAAAGAGGAGCTTTACCATCCACCCCCGTCGAACCACCCTAATATACACTCTAAGCTCTTTCGTTGCGTACTTTCATATAACAACAGCCACACAGCTCGTATTGAAACGTCGATCGTAAAGCCCAAACGACGACTTCGCGAACACACATACATCGAGCACGCGGTGCTCGCGTTCAACATTAAAATCCAATAACAAGCTAATAACTCGTGATTCATTGCCAGACATTCCGAACGCGCAGAGCCCCTATTAATCTATTTTAATTAAAATTGAGTCCTTTATTTGCCACCCGGCCATTGCGTTTTCATCATCACCATCATCATCATCTTCTTCGCCAACGTGTTTATAAAATCGTCGTGGCGCTTTTCGTTAGTGGCCGGCCACTGCTGCCACAATGGCAAATAATCAGAATTCAATTCTTTTCGTTTTATGTGCGTCAAGGTCCAAGCGAGCATATAATAAATTATTACGTTAACTTCTTGCTGCCGCACAAATATTTATCGACGTTAATTTACTCGGGAAACAAAGCCACATACGCGGGGAACAACGACAGCAATTGTGCGATGACGGGCAAATCGTGCGGAATTAATATTTTAGCAAATCGAATTGAATACGCATGCACTCGTTTTGTCTTTGTTTTTATGCGAATATTTTTTCTTTCACCGCTAGCGCCGCCGCCCCTTTCGTATCCGTTTAGTTTTTTTATGTTTTCTACTTCTGGCCAACTTTGCGCTATCTATTATTCAATCTATGACAAGCAATAAAAAACCTAATGGGGTTTACGTTTATGATAACTATAAAAGACAACAAAGATAAGAGACGCATAAAGAATATAATAATATCTTGCGCGCCGAAGCCAGCCGAAGAAAAACAGGAGGAAAAATTGTTATGATTATTATGATCTGGTCTAATGATGAAAGGTGAATGATGAGCTTGCAGAAAATGAAATTGGTAAACCGAGCATACGACAGATTGACGTTTCGTTAAGAGCGCACTGAATGCAAAAACTTATATTCGTAACAACAATCACGAAAAAACAGGGGACTGTCGATATGCGTTTAACGAACGTGCGCAATCAACAAGCCGAAATAACCAAATCGCCGAAAAACGTGCGGGCGAGCGACCGAACGAATGAAACGCAATCCGAAATTGGAAATCAACCTTCAAACACAACAAATAACAACAGCGACAATAAGAGCAACGCGGTTGCGGTGTGCAAAAAATCCACATTGCGAACAAGTGACTGCACGTCCAATGAATCCAGTCGAATGAAACAATGTCAGTGTAAATATTGCTTTTTTATTGGTATCGGCAAAGAGACGCGCACAGATTTTGAAGGCTTTTCCAAATGTTACTGTACTGTTGTCGCTGTATTTACGGACACTGTGTTTTGTGGTCATCAGACAGGCAGTGAAATGAACAGATAACCAAACGTTCGCAGAGAGCAAGCTGAAGCTGAAATAAATTGTGATTAAATTATCGACAGCTCTTGTGCATACGGCACGCGTCATCCAATCATTCGTTAGCCACCGAAATCGTTATTGGCAATATTCTAAAGATTTGTATGCAAAATATCTGAATTTGTATAAAATGCATAATATGTATGAGGAGTGAGCTCGATTCTTAGAATCGAATAATGGTGACTCAATTATGGAAATACCTTCAGCGCATGTTGCAAGTAACTAACGAACGATCCGACTTGTTATGATGGAATTTCTGATGCGTTAGTAATGCAAATGCAAGTGGAACAAGCTCTAATCCTATTGGCATTATGTTTAGAGCATCGGACTTGCTGTGATGGCAATGCGCATGCTGTGCGGGGGCAGCAATTCGACCACACCGGATTCAATTTGTTTGCCGTATCGTTATTGACGGCCGTGTCGACTCCAGGGAATCACAACTATGCCACAACACTCATTTCGCCATTTCTGACTGACATCAGCAAACCGAAAAACATGATGCACACTTTCTGCGAACTACACACATACATACATGGCATGCATACATGCGCGAATAACAAACAGTAATTGTAATCGGATGAGTTGCGAAATGACAAAAGGGAAAAAATCCATCATCGCGCGTTATCGCCTTAGATATCAATCATTAATCGGATTGCCTTGGCCGCGCTAATGGCGAATTGATTCGAGAATGCATTTACGGAATTAATATTTCTTGGACGGGGCCAAGAAATTGCCGTTTCGAAGACGACGCTGACGTGTGTTTCGCTAATCCGTCGGACTCGCCCTCAAATCATGACTCGTGATATCCGCGGCTCGCCTCTATCAATAAAAGCGGTTCGCGTACACGCCGACCGCCCCATCATCATTTATTTAAGTGTTATTTGTTTGCGCGCTAGTTTGGCTGCGCGG
Organism: Anaulacaspis nigra; assembly: GCA_030264675.1. Classification (NCBI taxonomy): domain Eukaryota; kingdom Metazoa; phylum Arthropoda; class Insecta; order Coleoptera; family Staphylinidae; genus Anaulacaspis; species Anaulacaspis nigra. Next base: position 138,315 of record JARJDV010012189.1, on the reverse strand, counting down.
ACCCGTCCTGCGCTCTGAAATTGATTGACACCTTTGGGTGTATATCGAATTGGGAATCGAGCCGAGAGCCGCGTGAATAATGCAGCAGCACCGCATCTACATGTGTATGCACTCTATGCACATTTACATTTCTCGCCGCCTGTCGGATGGAAACTCGGTGGTAGCGGCGGCGGGTGCCGTAATTGTGTTAGTTGTACACCAAACCGCCAAACGCCCGCCATCGCCTAACAGCCGGAAATAATCATGCCATTCCATATTTGAAATGATATGCAGCTCGCCTATGAAGTTGTCACTAATCACGTTGTTCATTAATATAATGCTTTCTTGCTACCGCACTATTCTCAAATCTGTCCACTCGTATTTACTTTGTTTTACCATTGATTCAATACGTCAGGCCGTGATACGATCAAATAATAATATTAATAGTGTCAGCCACATCAAGTAACTACGTGATTAATTGCGACAAATTAAATAAGACGTTAAAATAAAAATTTAAGACTTACAATTGAATAAGATTCCTTCCCTCTATCTAATTTCCACTTATCACTAGTCAATACAAAGTTACTATGGTTTATTATACGAAAAATGTACAACTTTACTAAAGTTTTACTACTTTACTAAAATGATTGCATATCGCTATATAGCCAACGAACCGAAGTGTACTGAAACTGAAAGTGAACTGTACGAATTACACACAGTGCAATCGAGTCACAGAAGTTTCAAACGTGTTAGGAAACCGTAAACAAATCCCAAATTAAAATTTTGAACATATGATTCTTTTATTTATTTTAATTACCGGTTTAATATTTATCACCGCGTTGCAATCGATTTGAGTGGAAATATAAAACTGAAAAACAATTTGTACACATTGAAACGTGTAACTTGATCGCTCATCTCTCACCACAAGCAATAATAATAAATTGCGCTATAAATTTTCCACTTCATCGACGAAACGCATGCTGAAGCATAATGAATTTAATTAATAATATCAATAACATTACACGCCATTATATTTTATTAATATCGTATGAAGCGAAGAACGCGCCACCGGAAAATACAATAATTATTTCAAATGTATTTAATTGGTTGTGCGTATTACACTCGCGAATATTTTATAAATATAAATTTGCGTGGCGGCGGCCGCCCGCTGAAGGCGATAGAAATAAATTAAATCATTATTTCAACTCATTGCTCACCCCCGATACGACGTATATCTATGTGCTGCGTGATTATGCGATACAAAACGGCGAACTTTTGCCAGTAATGACAAATATTATAAACACATACAAGCTACGAATGCCGATTACCGATTCAATGTGGGTGCACGCGCCATTAACGCAATGTTTTATAATTTCGCACGGCCCGAAAATATCCAAATTGATTGAATCGCCATACTTGTTTTGCCGCCACCGCAATCGCCTACGGCGAGCAGCGTTATTTATTTTATTATTCGAGATCAATGCCAATAAATAATCAAATTAAATTTATTCCAATCAAATTATCACACCCGTCTCAATTAATAAAAATGCCTAATCGTATTTTCCTCTTGTTTTAGGTGAGTGTTGAAAACAACAGGTTGATTACATAAATTGCGATGATGTTGCTCGAAAAGTGTAATGGTATTCTTCAGGGGGGATGTAAGTTGTTTTCTGTATTTTTCTCGATTATTTTCCCAACGCGAAATAAATGCACTCGGACGTTGATGGGCGTAGTCTTGAAGTAATTTTACTACTTTATGAAAGATTAATAAGAAAGTTAAGCATTTTCCAAGCGTCTCTTGTCGATATTTGCGCCGTAAATAAAGTATAAACTTTTTCGATGCGCCCTTCTCATTTAACTTTCGTAAATGCAGATAATTTGTGGCAGCCGATGATGGTGCTATTGGGATCAAGTACCGCAATCACCCAAGACGAAGAAGAAGACGCAGAAATAAGCGTTTCGTGTGCTGTGCATTTTCTCAAGTTTGTGCGATAACGCGTTATGCAGAGCCCGGCCAAGGAAGCAAGCAGCGATTTAATCGCGCTACATTTTCAGCACTTGTTCTTAATTACCTATTAAAATGCGCTTGCTCTATCCACTTTTAATTGCATCATCAGGTGGTTTTTTGACCTTTATGCCTGCGAGTGCATTGAGTTGAAATTTTAATTAAAAGACTTTTGCATATTATTCGCGCGCACAAATATTTGACGAATTTCAAGTTAGTTCAGCGAATGCATAATGCAAAACAATAGTGAATTGTGCATGCTATTGGACATTAATTATTTAATCCGTGCCGGAATGGAGTTCTGATTATGCGCACCTATTGCTGTCGTGTAGTAAACTATATCTCGATTTGACATTTATTATATCGATCTATTAATATCTTCGTATAATCCTCGGGCGCTCATGCAAGTGTTATTATCGTAAACAGCCTCCGACCATATACATATATATATTTATTATGTGCGCGCTTGTATGGCCGTGCACATTTACGAATTCATTAACGCTTTGCTCTCCTGCCAACGCCGTGAACATCAGACAGGGAGAGAATTCGCATTCGCCAGGAGCAAACGCCAGTACATTTCATATACCCCCCAACGTATGAGATAGTGGAGCGAGCGAGCAATCGAAACAGCAGAATACGAAGAGTACTTTCATGATCTGTATATAAGCACGTTATGCATAATCGGCCGACCCTTGATTTCAACGCGCATACTGCCCGCCCAAATTAATCGCCCGTCATATACACATTTTCGGTAACCTCTCGAATTAATATATCGCGCTCGCGAGCGTTCAACTAATGCCCATTCTGGCATGCAAATCGATTCGGCTCATAAGTGCACTAGCCTCGTGTAGTCGAGCAGGTCACATTAAATCTGATTACATTTTCATTACAAAATGATACAAAATTTACCGCTTCGGTTCGATGATACGATGACCTCGTCCTCTGCCCTGTGATCATGCACGCCAAAGAAATAACTTACTTGTTATTAAATACCAAATTCTGGATGAGACACACAAATTTCGCGTTCTATGCTGCCATAAAGAGCAATCGGCTATTGTTTGGCGTCACCCAAGTAGAATTTATTCATCTAAAAAATTTCCATTATTAATAGTTATTCATTATTGAGCACACAAAACGCCTGCGCTACGAGTGGATAACCGCGCTCCGTCGACTGAGAATTTGGCAAGTTTTTGCATGCGAACGCAATTCGGTGTATTTAAACTTGATTTATATAATAATTTCGAGGCGTGCTCGCGGAATTACGCAGGCCTCCATTCAATACGACGGCGGCGCATGTAATGAATACGCTTCCCCAAGAGCTGCAGCACCCTCCAACCCACATGTAGAGTGCTTTTGCGCTTAAGCAAAACTGAATTTTCAAATCTATATTTTGCGTATTAATTGGCTTAACGCGAAATGTAATATGCTTTGAATGTACGACGGTACGTGCACACCACACGAGCTCTATGTACGAAACTTCCAAGAATGCTTTCGACTGGATTTCCGGGATATTCCCTACTTAGTATTTAGCGAAAAGTATCCGCAATTCGGGAGCGTCATTATTAGGAAGCAGTTCGAGTTCGAGTGTTATTGTAACGCGCACATGAGGATTATTGCTAAATGCATAGCGATTGTCTTATGAGTGGACAGTAAGTGGCAATTGCGTATAACCGCATTCCCATATATACACATAAATACGTTATTTGCCCTCGAATCCTCGCTCGTGGAGGGCAGCGTACAATGAATATATTTTGTATTACGAGCCAAGCGTTAAAGCGATTACCGGGCGACGCTAATGTGCCGGCCAAGTAATTAAATCGCAGCAATACGCGTGCCAGGTTCGAATTTTAACATCCCGTGATGCTGCCGAGAGAGTCAGCACACTCCTCCGGGGGCATGGCGATGGCGGGTAATATCAGTGAAATACTGCCCCCGGGGCCGTCGGAGTTAGGAAACCATCGCCGGTGTCGGCCGCCGAGATACCTACCCCTCGGCGTATCCATTACACAATAGATAACAATAGGCCGCCCGCTTTAATTCACTTCTGTCGCGCTGCCAGCCTAAACAGTTTCCTTTCCGCGAAATTATTTATTAATACATTTGCGACTACACGACGCACGTGGCTCGGCGGCGGCTGACTATCGGAATGCGTTTCCGTATCCTTCATACGAGATGCTCGCTCCTCTTTCCGCATTTGCCACGTTTGCTTTTATTCGTTTGCAATTTATTACTTTAATTTAAAATTTGTGCGGGTGGATATGAGCGAGCGTACATTTGCGCAGAATTTTCAAATCACATCCGTGTCATAATAAATTAATTGAATAGAATTAAGTTGCAATTTAATTAATTACAACGAAGGCACTTCCGAGATTGATATACGTATATTGCAGTAGCAAAAGCATCCTTCTGCTACGGCTCGGAACCGAGCACTCATTACGCTTCGCATAGAATTCTCGGTTCATGATTACATGATTAGACGATTTGCGGGATTCAGAATGTGCACACTCAAACACATACAGGCGCGCAGGCATGTATATTCGCATTCGCATATAGTCTTGAATCAGCAGGATCGACAGAGGCGCAAACAAAAGCAGTGCCATTCATTCATTCAGCCATCCATCTCTTCGCATGCTAATATTCACGGAAGGAGGAATATGCGAACGAGCGCGAAACCAATAAATATTACATGTGCGAATAATGTGCGTGCTTGCGCGCCTGCAAATTCCACTCATCAGCATACGGCGTGCATTTATCTTCCTTAGTCCCCCTGCCTGCCCGCCCGCCTGCTGAAATTTTTCCATTTCGCAGCTCGCACCCGAACTGCTGATTCACCGATATTTTCTATGCTAATGGACTCAATAATAGGCCCCCATCCGCTTTCGCACACATGTGAACGGAATCATCGTTCGGAAAACGCGCACAAATCAAATAATTATTTTATTCGATAGACAATCTGCTCGCTACCGTGATGATAATAATAAGACGTCTGCTTGGTCGGCGAAATGCATTTATTTGCTTTTGATTTGTGTGCCTCGTGGCGCTTGATTTAAATCGCATTTCTTCGCTTTGTTTCCGAAAAACTATTATGCACGCTTATTATGCAGGAAAATCATGCATATTTCCCCAGCTCAATCTGCCGTTTTCTCGTGTACATATTCAGAGCGCGTACAAACACAGCAAGTAAGCAGGCAGCATATTATAGCATGCGTAACGCCGCCGAGGATGATGAAGAAGGGGGCGGTAAACATTCAGCAGCGATCGACAGCGAGCTGTTCGGTGTTTGCTTTTGCTAGGTGGAGATCATTAGAGGCAATTTCGTGAGTTTGGCTGCGTTCGTAAAGCATGCATTTTACCCTATTCAACACATGCGACTGTGCGCACAGACGCACTCGACGGCGGCGATGTATGCACAAACCTGGTGGCGGCGCGCTGAGCACAGTGCCATAAAATGCGTTCATGCTTTAAGGTTTTGCTTCGTTTGCTTCGACGATTTTTCAAATGATCCCGGTGCGTGCTACGCCGCCTCTCTTGTCGAGCGCACACGCGGATTAATGGATTCGAACGATTTACGAAGGGGGCGGCAGGTTCGCGTGATGGCTGCTATCGGTTAATTATTTCCTCGTTTTCGATGCGCGCCGCTCCTCATGCGTTTCTACCTTTCGATATATCGGCATTTCGATGGCGCGATAGTGCCTCACATCCTTCCGCCCCCTTGCACGGCCTAGAAATGCTTGATAAGAGCGCGTCTGAATTAAACATGTTATGCTTCTTTCTCGACGAATATGCTTATGCCGATTGCAATCTTACTGAACGTGATGTCATAAATCAAGAAGTTTTTATTGAATGTTATCACTAACCTTGTTTTGATCGTCTATAAGCATTAATTTCGAACAACAAAATTGCCTCACTCCATAGTAAACCAAACTGTAAGTCACATGAGTCGTTTCGACCAGGTTAAAATTTATGCCGCTTTTTGTGCGGGTCTGCTCAGTGAAAACAGATAAATATCGACCTACTCTCGATGAAAATTTATTTGCGAAAACTTGTAACTAATGTGATGGAAACGCAAAGCGTGAACGCAAAGTGCCAACTTAGGTATCGAAAACAGTGGCCTTTTGCGCACACCGAATATTTATTGACGCACATTACGACCGCCCCCACGGCTAAGCCGAACGCAAATGGAAGTTATCGGCAGCGCAGGAAGTAGACGGAGAAGAAGAAGAAGAAGAAGCAGCAGAAGAACTGCAGGAAGGTGTTTAAACTCAACTATATTTTAAGTTAACATTTCGCAGCGCGCGCGCGCATCTAAATTAAATTTTATATATGCTGAAATATTTTACTGCAGTTATATGGATGAGAAGAGTTCTCAGGGAGATTGCTACTTGCATTGCCGCCTTCCGCGCGCACCTTTGCATGCAGCGCGAACGCAGCGTACCGTAACAACATTCATACCGCGACCAAACGGTTGCCATACATTTTCGCGCTTTATACGCTTCTCTTCTTTCGCTTTTTCCCTTTTCTTCCACTTCTTCTTCACGCGCTGCGCGCCTGGCGTAATGCATCATCCGCATCGCACTTTATGCGCGCGTTTCAGACTCGATCTATGGCTACATTATGAGCGCGGGCGAAATTTAAATATTTATTCGAAATGTTGAGACATTATATTATTTCCCGTTCGACGTTCGCATATAATTTCGGCAAACTTTATGCATTTTTCCGCGCTTTTCCACTTAAATGCATGCAGCGTCGAGATTCAGCTTCAAGTGCAATTCTCGCATTACACGATAACAATAATAATGATAATCATGCAGCGCATCAGCAACAACAAGCAAGCAGCGCTTCACAAGTGATGCTACAAATTTTAGTGCGCGCAACTGAGTCGTAAAGTTAAATCTACCGGGCGTTCCACCACTGATTTATATTTTATATAATTTTGCACCTAATTATTAGCGCCCGACCCGCCGTTATGGTAATTCCTTCTCGCCGCTCGCGCACATTGGAATACTAAATGCGCGCGCGCCCGCGTTTTCATAGTCGTAATGTTTTGTGGTACATAAATTCCGCTGCCCGTAAAAGATATTGTTATGATGTTTACTCTGGCATGCTCTGGCACCCAGCTTCCCACGAGCAAAACGTTCGGTGCGCAAAAGGAGACAGTACTGCCGCCGTCGCTAGCCAACATTGTTGTATGTATTTTATTACGGCGCATTAATTTATTTTATAATTACCCCGCAAACAATGTGCAAAAAATATGAAGTATTATGGAACGGTAGAACACGGTGTGCGCACTCAGTTGGGTCGTCGTATACAACCACAACCACCGAAGCGAACGCAAAGAGAGTTGCATACATTAATAACAGCTGTAATGCTCGAGCATCCTCCTCCAACAATTTCGCAATAAATTTACAGACTGATTTCAATTAAAACTATCGCCTTTACGGCTGTCGCATTATACGAGTCGCGCGGGCGATCCTTTTAAGTCTTCCACCAGCGAAAACCATATGCACAAGTGGTGATGGTGGTGGTGGCGCTCTTTGGGGGCAATATCTGGACCCTTTGGCGAAGACGGCTTTTAACGGCTCGGGGGTGTACGCTTATACATAACATGGTTTTATTGCTGAGCACGAGCGCTCGCGAACACCTGCTGCGCCCTAAATTACAGCCGTGGATCTAAATATTGCGTGAGGATATGCATATCAAATGATTGCCGCCTCTGCCGCAGAGTAAGTGCCTCCCACGCAAGTACGACCCACACACACCTGCCCTACGAATTACAATTCCGAAGGCCTCTCTCCATATCTGCGCCAAGCCGCTTGGATTGAATATGCGTGCCGGGCGGCGCTATCTTAACGCGTGATAAATCTCTTTAATTGCTGGCAGGTCGATTGGGTCAGGGCACGAGTTAGCAACTTCGACCACGACTGCTGACATCGGCTAAAAATATGCAAATGGATTTTCCAACTGGCTTTGCCAGGAGTGTGCTATGCTCATTGCTTTTTCGTCACATTAATTCAGGCTACATCTCTGTGTTGCACATACCTATAAGTATGTTTACTGATATGTACTAGAACGGTGTTGATTAGAAATGAAAAATGTGATTGAGGCATCACCAATCCGCGATGACCAAATAATATAAGAGAAAATAATATTACATACCTTAGTTTTATGGTAATCTATAGTTCTAATCCTTGTGACTATGTAGTTATGCCATATCACACTCGAAGAGCATTGCAACCTCTTCTTTACATACGTTGTTAAAAAATCCAATAAGTTGAGCTATTTAAAACGGCGATATCCACAATTGATTAACGAATAAGCCAAGTTTTGTGGTCTACACGAAAAACGCGTATATACCTAGTTTTAGAGTAATATCAGTAATCAGTTTCACCTTTAACTTCACTGGGTGTGTTGTATCAAATGTTGTATATATTACAGAAATGTCTGTATTTATAAGAGATTCACCTGCATATGAATTTGCGCTTTGCGGAAATAATTTATTCAATTCTTGTAGAAGTAACATCGCAAAGCCTATGAAAACCTGCATACATTTACAAATTTATGCCCATTTAGAAAGCAAGCGGCTGCGGCCGTGAGATTATTCAGATAAGTTTGGGCAAAAGCGGTAAAAGCAGGAAAGTCAAAAGTTTAATACAAAAGTTTCTAATAGTTTTTTGCGGCAACTTTGCGAAAGTGACCCAAGCGCGGCGCGCTCTCCAACGACCACGGGGAGCAGAGAAGGGCAAAGTGGGAATTATTGGTTAGCCATCCAGTATGCAGCATTTGTAATGTTCGGCCGCAGTGTTTGCCTTTCTGTTTCAATACTTTCCAGGGCGCGCTGACCGCGAGCGGAATATCTATTTTCGCATTTGCAATCAAAAGATCAACGGAATGCAGATTATGGTGGCGAGGCGGCAGCAGCGGCGTGCGCCAGGATTCTGTATGTTTGCCGAGCGGGGCGCATTTGCAGTGCGTAACTTTTCGAAAGTGTTATTTAGGAGCTTAAAGCCGTGGGAGATCGCGGGGACGGCGCTGCGGTCAGTGCGTCCGAGCACATTGCCGCTGCTTGCTGCTGTTGCTCTTCGAAACGGCGGTTTTGTAATCCCATCGGGGGCGTAGGCGGCGGCACAAGTGTCGCGCGCGTCCGCCACATACGTAATAAGATTTTTATTGTAAATTACACAATGGCCAAGCGTTTGCGCCAGGACTGGGTCCTTACTTACAGCCGCCGTGCGGCATCGTACACCTCATACATATTCCGAGTGGCGTTCGCAAACTGGGTTAAAAGATTTTCCTCGTAAAAGGTTGCATAATATTCGAACCTCTATTTAGTCACATTTTTGCTGTCCGTATAAGCAAGGACCCTATTTGCTATTAGCAAATTCGCTTGCTTTTCTTCGTGGCTTTATTCGTTGCGGTAATATTCGTAAAGCTTTCGACGGCTGGAGCGGCTCTTTGACATTTTGTTCAAGCAGTGCGCGTCTGCAGCAATATTGTTGTGCGGAAAGGAAATCACCCGTGGCGAAAGTCGACAGGAAGGTCAATAGATGTGACGTTCGATCCTGAACGCCATGACGTGCGACGTGTGACGAGGGCTGACCATTTGCGTTTCGCCTTTTTAATATTTGATTACTGTAGCTTTGCCGCATGTCGTATTTTTCTTTTCGACGGCGGCTGCCGCGGCAATTCGCGGCAATTCCTGCCGTATGCAAAAAGTGCGCGCTTTATGTGCGACCGTCAATTAAATTTGACGCGGGCGACAAGCATTTCACACCTTGGTTTTGAGGGGTAATTTTACGTGCAGGGGATGTTTTGTTATCCTCCTTCGATTCACACATCATGATTGGCCATACTTGTTGAAATTGAAATGCGAATGTACCCGGCGTACATTGTCGCCTTTGTGCTTGGGTTTTTGCGAATACCTTTAACGGCATCAATGTGAAACATTTTAACAAATTCATTCACACTGACGTACATTTAACGCCCGTGGGGCGGCAATCACATTGACGTGGTACGTGCTCACACCTGGTGTCACCATTAATCTGCAGCCTCAGCTAATGAATCAATCTATGCAGTGATATCGTTGGGCTGCCTCCACCTCTTCGGTGTGAAGGGTGCGAAGCGTTCATCACGTGGCGCGCAACTGCCGCCGGCTTTATCGCTCATCCATCTTCATTTCCCGCTCATCTACGCAGTGGCAATGAGTGCCACTCGCTGAGGCAACTGGTACGTAGTTGCGCGTCGCTTTCTTCGCCAAGAAGTGGCCTCTCCTAGCTGCTGTGCCACGCTGCCCCTGTTAATTCGGCAGGAAAAATGACGATAAATGAAACGCCGCCACCGCTGCTGTCGCTGCCGCTGTTGCCGCGTAGCAATGCCCTTGTTATCTCACTACAGCGCCCGCTCTTTTTTCTCTTATTTCATTACACGGCCACTGGAAAAGAAGCGAAGAAAAAATGCAGGAAACCATAAATTGTCCTCTTAGCTCATCTTAATACTGAGTTATGATTTTTAACAAGAACTCGCTTGCGTTTTTTCCTATTTTCTTGTTACTTTTTTCCGCCAGCCGGTGTAATTGAATTCTTGTTTGTGTTTGCAAATAATTATCAAGTAAGCTTTTTATCACGTCCGGCAAGTATTTATTTAACTCGAGAAAAGTTTGTTGCACTCTGTAAATGACATCTGAACTTTTAGTATGCAGTAGAGAGTGAGTTTTAAAAGTGGTTATCAGGAGTTTTACAAAATTTGCATTGCGTACTATTTGATTTTCTATGAGACTGGTATGATAATAATAATGCGAGTGCGTGTCTTGAAAGTTGAACGCGACCGCCATGCATGCATAACAATGTGATTTATCATGGCGGGCACGTTGTAAATGTCACTTGGCTGGGCGAACTGATTGTTTAATTCAGCTGGCAGGATAACGACGCATCATTATCCTTGGAAGTTTATGGCGGCGGCATATAAAACGTGATAAAAATACGCTGTTAATGATTTTCGGCTCGGATTGTCTTCTCTTGCGCAGAGTTACACACGTATTCGAAAATGCGTCAATTTTTCAACGCGCGCCCAATTTCCGAAAACAATTCACGCACGGCGCAGATAAGTCGGGAGGCAGGAAGAGCGGCGCGCTTGGGTGTTGATACGTTGGGGAATCACGGAAATGGGGCAAGTTTGCGTGTTTGTTTATCTGCCGCCGCTGCAACCAAGAGCAACGGCGGCGGCGAACAAGAACAAGAAGTAGAGAAGAAGTTTCGCGCAACAAAATCCGAACGAGTGTCTGACACACAAACACCAAAGACGCGTGTCGTCTGATCCTGTTTTTACATTTAGATTTGTTTTCCTCCGCTGCATGGCTGTATGCATGTATTTTTTCAGCCGCGGCGGTACACACATAAACTTATTCGCGCAGAAAGAACGGCAGGACGAAAGGGGGACGTTTGCCATTCGCCTTCTCATATTTCTTCAGGATACACATTGGCGTAATTGAATTCCGTGCTTCTCAACATCAACAAATTTATCATAAGTATAGAAATGGAATGCGGCGGTGTGTGGTGTGTATCGGGCGGCTGACGAGGGGAGCGAAAACGAAATGTATTGGCGCATCGGCATCAATAACATCCACCGAGATATCACTTGATTTCCTCGTTTTTCTCTTCGCCATTTTCCTCCGCTTCCTTTTCGGTGACGGCGGCAGCAGTGGTGGCAGTGGCATTATGTATGCCGATTATAATTGAGCTACAAATCATTAAATTTGGAAAATATTTTTCGTGCCCAAGACCTGCCAAGATTTATCTTCCTTATTATAATTGTAAATTTCGTCTTCTTTCGCGGATTTGCTGGCGTTGCACTTGGGAAAAGTTTAATTCTTTTCATTTAAGAAACGGGCGGGTGATAATTTCTGAAAGTAAGTTCTTTTCATCAAGTGCAGCACTTCTATTCAAACGGCATTTGAAAGAGTGCGCGTGCAGATTTCTTTGAAACTTTATTAAAAGAGAAACTATTTATCTGCGTAGCATTCGCTCTAATTAATTTGTATTTTTGCTTGCATTATACCTGTCTGGCTTTCAAATTAGCAGTTTGTGAATTAAAATTTCAAATGAAATAAACACTAAATATTTGATTATCTCAGTGTGTTAAATGTTAGTTTGTTGCTCGTAGCCGTACAAACACAATGCGGATTTTGTATGGAGAATATTAAGGATGTGTGTGAACGTGGCTATGTTGTGAAGCAGGTTTCCCTCAGGAGGATATCATTATTGTATGTACAAGTCGACGCTGAGTGGTGACATTTCCAAGGCCCAGAGGGATTCGTGTAATTCCGCACTCGCGCTGACATTTCTACACCCAAATGATCCATCGTGGAAAACGACGAGCGCGCGCATGCACACGACGCGACGCTCGTCCTTTCGTTTCGCACCCTTCTCTCCGGGTTTAGCACATTCGCATGCATGCAACTCGTTGCCGCCGCCACGCAAAACCCGTGATTTATTATTAATTTTATTCTGATTTGTCTGGAGAACAACACCCGACCGCCGCCTCCCCGGCGGGATAAAAATGCCACCGCGAAAATATACAATATGCATTTGCTATGGCGACATAGGACGAATAGTTTTTAAAATATCAAAGCACTCTTAAGCGTGTTATCCGCTGAAGACAAGCATGTGATATACATCCGACAAGGATTTGTGAACCTTCCCTGTTTCTTTCCTTTGGACGAGCTGAAAAACGTTATATAAGCACGTCATCCACTTACGTATCGCTCCATCAATGGCAGCGCCATCGGCGGCGACGCTATTGAATAATTCCGATGGGATAATTTTTTAAGTGCATTTGAGATTTGCTTTGCATGAGCCGGCGTCGCCTGCTAGGTATTATGCTAAAGAATTCCTCGAACCACTTCTGCACAATGTACTTGCAGACGTTGCAGGATTTAAGCGTTTGAACGAAACGCATCAGCTTAAGCCGGCGCGGCGTGTGCCGGGCGGCGGGCGAGAGAGCGTTCATCCGGTTGTGCCAAGGTCCGGGTCAAAGTGGTCGGAGTGTTTAATGATGCGAATAAACGGGAACATACATCGTTAGTCCACGAAGAAGCGAGACGCGCAAGACGCCTTTGTGCATTGCATTGCTCTCTTGAAGGAACCTTTCACGAGCGCGCCACCACGTTCGTTGTGTTTTGTTCTTGTTGCTTGGAAGTGTTGAAGAAGACGTGGACCAAAAGCGCACTACATGCAAGGGCGGGGTGTGAGGGACACACGTTAATTGTATGTTCAATTTTAACTCGAGCACGTTTGCTTCGTTCGAGGGTGCACGCGAATGTCGAGCAAACCGCCAATTTCCTCGCATGCGCACGATTGCGCAACAGCAAATTTCTTGTCAGCCGCTTTCTATCCATGTTTTCCCTACTTTATGATTTCTTGATACAACTTATTTGATCCACTGCCGCCTTAGTGAAATATGTTACATTTACCGCCTCTTACAATGATTCACCGCCCCCAAATGCACCTTTGGGGGCGGTCATCACCCAGTTTGGGAATCACTATCTATATGAAATATATGGAATTTAAAAGTTGATAACTATTGAGAAATTGCATAGAATGAATTTTCTTAATAATCTAATTGTAGACACTTGGAGTATAGCAAGGTGCATCAAGATATATTGTCGCAGTTTGTAAAATTAATTAAAACAGTTAAAAAGTGTCGGATTGCGAAAAAGCTGACAACTGCATTGGGCTGCTTGGTTGCTACTGTGTTTGCGAAAAGTATTATTTGCGGTTTGGGATTAGAGTTGAAACATTTCCGCAGCCGTTTTGCAAACGGGCATACGCGAGAGAGTCAAATAGTAAGTTGGTTGCGGAGGCGGCATGCGAGGAATAGTCAGTCCGTGAAGCGCAAAACGTTTGCTCATTTTTTTAAGCGTACACGAAACGAGCGCAATTCTGACGCACCGCGCGCGCGGATTTAATCCGTGACGCATCGCAATTCTGCTGCTGGCATATTAGTTAGCTGCACACGCCGCCGCGCACGAAAATAATATATCTTTTTAATAGTAAAAACTTTTTCGTTGCTCGCTCGCCCGCCCGCCGAATGTACGGATTTTTAATTGTAGTAACTCGAAATAAATTAGTTTAATTTCCATAATAATGCCAGGCGCGAGCGCGAGCTGAGGGGCAGGACATAAAAATGCGATACTCATTCGCACGTAGTGGCGCTTTATCACGGACGGCGGCGCTGCTGCCGCCAGCATTAATATCTACATTAAATATGTCAGATTATAAGCTATGAAGCGCCTTGCACGATTTGCATAATTGCGTTGTTTCAATATACAGCCGCGCGCCGCTGCTACATAACCGAAATGCCCGTTAGCGCTCTCTGCTTGTATGTTTTCATTTCATTTTTTTGCGCATTTTATTTCTGCATTATCTTCGCCGTACTTTTTCCGTGTGCGCTGTGGCGGATTGGCGGGCGCTTTAAATTAAAATAGCCATTTCTATATTTAACGAAACGTTCGTATGAATATATCAGATTTATCAAAGGCATGTCACTTGCCTTTCCTTGGGGGTGGTTTTTGCATGCGCAAAACTTTTCAATGCTGACGAAAGCATTCGAATGTGTGGAAAAACAAATAGGAATATTGTGTGTGCATGCAGAGTTTGCGTTGCGAGCGAATTCTATTAGCTCTTGCCGTCTTGGTTTTGCCATTGCTTTTAATCTGCGAAATGCGGGCGTCGCGACGTAGGGCAACAGTTCATTGCGGTTGGTGCATTGTTGCGAGTGAAAAATCTACACACATAAGTTGGAAAATAGTAAATCCGCGCGCAGTCTTGCGGAACTGACAAATAACAAATGACATCGGAAACCACGACATTGATGCAGGAATATCGCGCACACATATACGCATGTACCTAAGGCACAGCAATAAGAACGACAACAACAACAACAACCGCAAGGCAGCAATCACGGACACTTTTCAAGCGGGCAACATCGGCAGACTCATATACAACTTGCACGTTGTCTCGCTTACTCATTTCCTTCGTTTCTTCTGTTTCAGGTTTTGGATTTGTAACATTTCAAAGCGAAGATGTTGTAGATAAAGTTTGCGAAATCCACTTCCACGAGATTAACAATAAAATGGTAAGTTTTTATGTGTGCTATACTTTATTATTTTTATAGATTATCTTTATCCCCGCTACGCATTATCCTTTTTACGCAAAAAAAGGATTCCGGAAACTTTATCCGCGTGCACTTGCGGTGTTCATTAAAATTTTCCACGAAACTGGTAGTTGGATGGTGTATTTTACGCAGTAAAAAATTTGGACAAGTTATTTAATGCGAGTAAATTTCGTAATTTAACATTTTCGAGGTGATTTCATTCGTGGTATCAAAAATAAGATGCGAAGCAGTAGGTTGAACGCGTGTGCAATAACGAACGAGGCAAACGTCTCTTATTAAGCCTCGGCCAAGATTAATAATCCCTGTCACTTCGGATTTTCTTGTAATGCGCTCGTTACGCAGCCGGCAAAAAATGCGCCGCCTCGGACGGAATACAGAATTGCGCCGCGGAGGCGAAACGCAAGCGAAGCAAGAGCGCTTCTGCTCGAGTGCGCCGGCTCATTGGTAATTTAGGCAATTGGCTTGAAATTTATTCCTCGTTCTTCGCTGGATGCGCCCCGGCGTTCCTACTTCCTTGCTTGCTTGCGTGTGTTTTCGGCCGACATGTGCAACGTCCAAATGACAGGCATTCTAAGGTTAGGAAGGGAATTTGCAACAGCAGGAAGAGTTGCAGGAAAGACACATGTAGCACCTCCATGAACCTTGATGCTCGCGCGGCATTCTTCCGCATTCGCAAGCACGGACATAAAGTTGCGAGTGCACGGATGTGCTGTGCGCGCTTCTATTCCTTCACCAGCCGCCCCTCGCATGCAAGGACGCCGTCGACGACGACGACTAGGAGGACAACTCTTCGTACACACAGTTAGAATATGATTCCGCAGCGGAATTTCCATGCGCGCCCATTTTCTCCTGACAAAGCACTCCTAAACTTTACAAGCCGGAGCTTTATAGTAGAGCCAGCCATATATCTTCCAGTCTGTTTCCGCGAGCGCGCGAGCGTCCAATGGCATGTCTTACAATCAAGAGTGATTTGCAGGGCACCGCTTCCAATTACGGGCCTGGCACTCTTGAACTTTACCATCTCACACCACCGCCACCTTTCAAACCGCTGAGTTTTCGGTATCTTCCCATGCCCACGCCGCCTCCGATGGGGTTTGCGTAACACATAGCCAAACCTTTCGATACTCGACGAAGAAGAAGGGGAGCTTCACCCTGTCAGCCTATTTCAAACTTGCATGCTTCACCAGCAGAACGACGGCTTTTGGGAATATGACCTTCCGAGCCGCGTGTGCGCTTCGTCTCTGATTTACTATAATATAAAACATAAAATATCAGGAGGCGATGCATAAATTTATTTTGCACGCTTCATAAATTCACACTGCGCGTGGAGTGAACGCTCTGCAAATATCGTTTAAGTAGTTGATTTTATGTTTCTCCTCATGGACGGCATCGCAGGAAACGCGATCTTGGATTTCAATAGGAATTGCTTTTCACTCGATTGATTGTGCGACGCGTTAAGTTTATTAACATATTTAGTGTGAGCGTTCGTTCAAGTTTCTTCTGGCCCGCACTTCTTGGGTGTTTAATTAGAGCGCACAAAAGGCTCAAACGTATATGAGTGGGTGTCATCGGCGGCAAGTCTTTCAGAATGTGCGTCATTGCGCTCTCGCGCGCGCTTGCTGATAATAAAACTTGACTTAATTAGTTTCCAAGTTCGTTGAGCACTTGCGCTTGTCCTCATCCGCTTCAGTTCTTCTTGAATGCTTCTTGAATTTCAACAATATATATTGTGTTAAAACACCGCTTGTTTATGATTAATGAAGTACTCGCTGGAATCTATTAATCTAAGAACTTTAAGCTGTTTTTTTCACTGTCATTGCACCGATTGATCCATTATTATTATTCGTTCATTATACATTCACTTACTCGTAGAAATTGTGGTCATGTGTCTCCATTGATGAGTAATGTTGTTATTTGTGTGTTTGCAGGTGGAATGCAAGAAGGCACAGCCCAAAGAAGTGATGCTTCCGGCGAATCTCGCAAAGACGCGAGCGGCTGGCCGCGGCGCTTACGGTGAGTTGCTCTTAATGAACGCTGGCCCGGTGGCGAGCGCCGCCGCCGCCGCGACTTCGGCGCTCCGCTATGCCCCCTATCCCATACCCACCGTGAGCGCGAGCCTGCCGGTGGCCACGGCCGGACCCAGCCTCCCGGTGGCGCACATCGCCGTGGCCCCGGCGCCCCTGCATTACGCATCCGTGTATACCGATGTGACGGGATGTAAACGAGTGTTTGCCGCGCCGGCTGCGGCGGCGGCAGCATTGCGTCCGCTGCCTGCTCGTCCGCCGCCCGCCGCCGCGCTCACCTACAGCATGAGCGACCTGCTTGGCGTCCAAGGGCTCGATCTCACAACGATCTACGCCAATACGCTGTCAACCGGCCTAGGCCTCTAAGCAGTGTGCTCGCCTAGCAACAATCCACCAGCCAGCCAGAGCCACCCCCAATGACACCCCCTTGAAAACCCTCTCTCTATCTCACGCGCGCTTACCATAGTTTTGATAACTAGCGTTATCGTGGCGTTCGCGTGGCATTTGCCGCCGAACGCGCATATCTCTGTCTGTCTAGGAACGTAATTTGCCTCTCTAGCATATAATCCCTATCTACTCCAGAACTAATTATTGCTAATTGAGTGTTACACGTCGTATCAGCCATCCTCCTCTTGTTGATAAGTAGCCGCAAATTTACGATTGACGCGTTCAGATGCACTTTTCGCTACACGCTACTCCTTTGCCAAATCAAATTACTTGCTACATATCTACCATACATATTGATATAAATATGACGCTTGCGAGAGAAAAGCTTACAAAAATCAAACACTTTCGTCCATTAACGTGTATCTTCTTACCGTGTTAAACAAGTGTAATAACCAAAGATATATTGCGCCAAATATGATGAAATTATTCAACGTATTTTTCTACTTTAGCCGCACGTTTTCTCAATTGAATTTTTCACATTTATCAAGGAAGAACAGTCCAACTTTCTTAGTGTTATACTTATACATGAGAGAGAGCTTATTACCACTTATCTTAGCGCCGTTTCCTGCGTGTGCGTGCATTGTTGTTGTGCACACAGAAAAATTTGAATTGGTTGAGCTTTGCTGACGACTACTCGTTGTGTGATGCGTGCTGATGAAAATGAGCAGCGTGTGTGCCAGTTGTAGAGAGAGAGACGCTTAAATTAGATTGCTAATTTCACGCCGATTAAGTTGCCGCCACAGACAAAGTAAGAGTAAAAAATGCAAACAACGCAGAGAAATGAGGATAAAGAAAGGACGGATGAGAGAGGTACAAAACATGATGATGTACGTAGCGTTATTTTATACTTTCTTGTGTTTCTTGGTTGCTGTTTCGTTTGTGCAACGAAATCGTACGCAGCGAGTAAAGTACAGTAGCGAACATCAGTTTTGTTGTGGTTTTGTTGATCCTCTTGTTGTTATCATACAACAACAAATCTAGTCAAATAACAAGCAACACACACTCGTACACAATCTGAGAGCGGATTTCTTATGTAAGTAGCACGTAGAGAGAGCTCTTTAGATCCCGTCACGTCCGAACGTCGGAAAACCTGATGAAAAACGACGAAACATCACCGAGTAATGCGAATATCAAATTAATTCGAGCGTCTGTATTTTTAAGTATCTTAGGCTAATTAATTAATTAATTACTTACCTACTTGATTATTAATGATAGTAAAATAGTTCAGTATTGTTATTTCATCGGGCATTCGAGCGGCTTAGCAAGTCGCGAAAATGCTCTGATGAAATACAAGAGACATTACATACCTCTTTAAAAATTTATTAAGTACGTTAATATTACTAAGAAATAATGAGAGAAAACTAATGCAAATTAACATATAGGTTAATTAGAAGTAATTAATTACAACCATCTAGAAGAGAAGATAATCCCCTAAATACTCTGCCTGCGTACCTACTTAAAGTTACTTAAGTAATTGTTAAGTAATGAATTGATTGATATTTACGTACTTGAGAATAAGTGTAACGAATCGTTTTGTTTCTCTTGCGAATTTTACAACTCTTTGTGCGATATGTTTATAGGTGGTAATGATAACTAAATAATGAGAGAGGGTAACTATACAGAAATTAATGAGTAACCAAAGAGACCGTAAGAGTTCTTAGCTTTTATCGAAAAGAGGGTCTCTTTTAGCTGAGCGTAGTGTGTCCACCACTTCTCTTCCTCTTCTTGTGTGCTACGAGCTCGTTTTGTAAGTGATAATGGCAGAGTACAAAAGAAGATGGCCTCTCTTCTCGTAACTTGCTTTTTGATCGTTTGTCGTTTTTTGATTTGCCCATGATATTTTACTTTCTATGAACACAACACAGAGATGCAAATCAATCCATCAAAACATATTGTGGATGCGTCTTTGCCGCTCGCGCAAAGACCCATTCCACATCCAAATCCATACGCAGTGTGTATGTATTTTATTACTTACTTACTTGGTATGCGCTAACGAAGAGTACGTAAACCTACTTAATTACTTATATTATATTAATTACTCTACATAATCTCATTGATGTATATTATTGATAGGTATAACTGTCGATTGATTGGTCACTGGTAGAGTGATCAAGCGTTGATTATGATTGTTGTCAACTAGCGTGTAGAGTACTATACTGAATATCTATTGTTGTGTGCCACACATCATTTACACATTATGATAATCACGATCGAGATATAATTACTCTAGCTAATTAGTGCGTAATTAGGCAGCTGATTTTCTATATATTATATATATATATCTATCTATCTATTACATGTATAATGCTATACATACTTAGAAGCAGAGCGAGATATATGATAGATATGTGTATGAATGGTCGAATGCGAATTTGCAGAGATATTTTGGTATTCGAATCAGTTTTGGTTTTGCGTTGTGTTTTCGTTCATCATTTGATTAACGTAATATTCCCTTATAATTTGTGTTTGATGACAGCGCGCGTTCTAGACGTGTAGTTTGCAGAATTTACCACTATTTCGATAATTAATTAACCGATTGATAAACAACTAATCGATTAGCTGTTAGTCTTAGATGGTAAATTAACGTGACCAGATATTTTCTATAATAACCATTTGTTTGCCGTTTTTGTTCGTTTCGATTGATTAATTTATCTACGACAAGCAAAGATATTAAACAAACCGCGGCCTGCCTCCCATGAATAAGTTACTAACCGTTTACTTTTTTTGCTCTTTATAGATTTTATGTGGTCACTTGGAGCTCTACCGGACGGTGAGTTTTAATACTTTACATATTTGTTGCATGCACTTCCATCTCTTGCTAAACACGCACACACGAATCGAATCAAATAACGCAGCATCCAGAGGGTCGTCGCGGCGGCGTTTTTATCACATTTCCAGTAAACACAGCAGCAGCAGCCGCCGCCACTGCCACAGAACAGGAGGACTTTTGTAAGCCGTGTGTGTTCGTGTGAGTGCGGTGCATGTTGGCGTAGAGAGAAACCTTTCCAGGAAAGCAAGCAGGCAGGAAGCAGCAGCAACATTCCAATAAAAGGAGGCAGCCGTACAATTGAAGTGCACGAGGAAGAAGCAGGAAGAAGGAATTCAATATGAATTGTACAATATCCGATGCATGTCGAGTGCAATTACAATATTATTGAATTATTACGAGTGCAAGCAAACAAGAAGTAAATAATTCATCGCGATGCTCGCCCGATATTGTACAAATCGTATTTGTTCTCCTCATAGTTGCATGCGCATAAAAGAAATTGCTTGAATGCTTGCGAAAAATTGAGAGCGCTGATACTCAACGACTAACCACCGACTAACAGCGATGATCAATGATCATAGAAAGCTATTTTATTTAACGTGAACGCAAAGCACACAAATTAAGTCGATTAAGGGAGGAATGCGTGGTTACGTGTACACAAACGGAAAGGATTCTCTCGCTCGAAGGGACACATGCACTTAATTTAAATTCTTTATCAACCTGACTCTCATTCATTCTCTGTTACTCTCTTATGCTATCTGTGTGAGTGTTTTCTTCCTCCTCTACTTCTTCTTATTCTTCTTCTCTTCATGTTTTGCTACTTGTCTGTCCTCTTTGCCTTGCGTGCGCGTGGCAGGCCACTCTCCAGCTCGCCTTTTGCCCTTTTCACCAACAACAACAACCGGGAGACGCACAAACATTTAAGTGCAGCAATACGTCCAGGCCAGGAACGCAGCGGACAATCCGAGCGGATTTATTTGCGAATATCTGCAATGCTCCCCGAGAAATACTTGAATTATCATTAAATCCCACTCACTGCCTGTCGCCTTCTTATGCTTTTGGGTCTTATCCCACCCTTCACGGCTACCCTAACCTCGACGAAAAAACGTTTCTCTCCTTAAAAATATCTTATTGTCTACTTCTTGCTCTTTATTCTATAATCTTGTTACATTCATTTCAGACAAAGGCCGAATAAGCATTTGACAACCAGCAATATTTATTCTGCCTTACTATTCATGATATAAATGTTGTTATTTTTTTACTTGAATAGGTACGGAGTGAGCATTGAAAAATACTAATGCACATTTGAATTCTGTTGCAGGTTTTCCCGCCGCGTACGCCGCTTATGCCGCCGGCCGAGGTTATTCGGGCTATCCTAGTTTCGGACTGCCGTATCCTACAGGTAATGCTTTGGCCAGTTTACATCACCATCACCCACTGCCGTTACTCCCGTACCCACTTGAACATCTAGGGGTGTACGGTGGCCCGGCTAGCCTGCATGCCATGCCCCTGTGAACGAGCGCCTTGCCCTCATTACAACAACACTCTATACTCTATCAGAACATCATCTATCTGTGTGTGTATCTATCTTGTTATATGATTTCTCGGCTCGGAGAGCCACCTCTGTTGCCGACTTTTGATTGATGCACCGAAACAGCCAAAACACAGACGATGACGATGGCCTTTGCCAGTTTCTCTCCTCCTAATATTCTCTTCCTCCCCATCCCCAATTCCATGTCCATCGTACATAATCATAAATACATCCAGCATCAGATATCTGAACAGAAGGTCCAACGCGCGCCATCCTCATGTGCGACGTTGGTCCCTCATCAAGAAACAAGCATCCTTTGTATCAAACTACAAACACTCCTTTCAACCTCTAATTGTTATGCCATTCAAAATCCGTTCAATTGTTACGACTTACAAATTGACAAATGATTTACCAAAGAAAACAACAACAACAACAATTTTCTTTTCATACAAGTATTATTGTACGAATTATTGAATTATTGACTGTTAACCAGTATCTAATACTCTAAAAATATCATCCAGTATATTCTATTCGAGTAATAAGCGTAGGAGCTACTCTTTTAGGGGAGTTTTCTAGTGCGTTCCCGTTCCTTTGTCGATTGAATCATTCATTAACAACGCCAAACAAATCTGGAGAAACATTAAATGATAAATGACGTTAACCATTCTGCATTAGGTATCATATGGTTGTCTCACAATATGAAAAATTAAATTATGCGGTGCGAAAGAGGAACAAACAACAAAAGTTGTTAAAAGCAGTGCTTAAGAGCATAATGTGCGAGGAGCTCACTAACAACAACAACAACAACAACAACAACAACGACGGCGGCGAACAATACGACACAGAGCTGTGCAGCGAGACTGAAATCATTTTAGAATTCATGGCCAGTTGAAAATTTGACAATGCAATTTGCCCTTTATGCATAAATAACGGGCGCATTAACTCGCCCCCGCCGTGCGCACAGATGAGATAATAGCGTTGCACATCCAGAGGGCGCAACTATCACTAGAATTTATGCGCCTCGTTCGCGTTCGCGTATGCGCGAATGTGGACAACTTTGAAATACGTACACTTTTGGGCGCTCATTGTTGCTGCCACTTCTTGCGATGCCATTTAAAGCGGCCGCGCGCGCGTTTGCAACAACAAATTTGTTGCGTTATCTCGTGCATAATGAATTACTCGGCCGGTTGTTAGTCCAAGTTGTTGGAAATTTCCTCCTTGAGCAGCAGACAGAAATGGAGCCAGCCATATGATCGTCACTCACACTCACTCACTCACCAATTTCTCTATCTCTCTCTCTCTTCTATCTCTCTATATCTATCTCTCAAAGTTGTATTATCTCCCCCCTCATGTTTCTGGATGACTCAAGGTTATCAATAAAGTATCTCTAATAGAAGTTGATTGATAGGTAGTTAGTTGGATAGTTAGCCACGTCCTAGAATAGCTAGTTTCTATTATATACATCTACGACGTAGTCCTAGGTAGGATAATTTTGTGTAGCTAGAGCGAGCAAACGAATATATTCACAGTATAGATAGTTGTTAGGCGGAACTTGCAACGTAAATTTGATTGCAAGCGCGCGTTCGAATACACATACTCAATGTAGGTCATTTCATAATAAAATAACTCTTAACTTCTTGAATTGTGTGGTGTGTGTCGTCTCTCGCACTCGCAGCAATAATGAGAGACACGTGTGGCTTCGTTGTTGAAAAAGCAGTGTTTAACTCCTAGGGGAATTCTTAGTCGAAGCGCGACACACTACTTATTATCTTAAACGTTCTGCTGGTAGGTTAAATTGTTAGGTAAAGGTTACGTTTATCCGGTGTTTTTTTGACAAGCACGACGTCGCTTGTGAATCGTGAAAAACCGCTATCAATGTCGTCGTCGGAGGTATTATACCTATATGTAGGTAGTGCCTACATTATTAGCATTTGAGCGAGTTTCTTCTTCGTTCAAATCAAATTGCTACCCTCACTGAATGCGTTGCATAATATTCCATTTAAGCTCTGATTGCTTTTGCGTGCCCTTATCAATTCCAACACGCTTGTGACGTGCGCGGAATCGCAAATGAATGTTTGACATTCGATTTGATCAATAGCAATAGCATTCCATTCGTCGCATTAAGTTTCGTTCGGTTCGGAAAACACTCAAGTGATACAAAATAAAAAAAATATGAAATTATGAACATTACAGATTTAAAAACTGTAACGCATAATCAATTATAAATGAAACGCAAATGAACATAATGTATAAGTATTGAACTTTTCTAAGCTAATTAAATGAAATGCTAATTAACGTGAGCAAATATTGCTGATATTTTTGATCGCGCCACTTATCATATTGTTGATGATGTCTCGTGACTCGTTGATTCGTTATTTTTGTATTCGATTTCCATACTAAGCAAATGAAAACAAAGACGATAAGAAGACAAAAAACCTCTCTCCAAATGTGTAAAATTACTTGCAAAGAAAATGTAAAAAGATTCTAAGGTTATATACGATTTGTTATTGCAAACTTACTTATTATACTTAATGATAAAGAAAAAACCACGTACGATACGCTTCTTGTTCTCTCTACAAAGAAAAAATTTTATCATGTACATTTGATCAGTCTCAGCACCTCGATGCCTCTCTCTCTGAAACTTCTTATCATTCGGTGCGTTGTTGCCATCGATGATGACAGAAAAAAGTCCGCGGCCCCGTCCCAACCACCCTCCATCCAAACAAATAAAACAAAAACAACAAAGCAACTTAAAACAATGAGATAAGAACACAAATTGCCCACGCCGCGGTTGTTGGGTCGACTTTGCTTTAATTTAATTTAATTTTACTTTATATCATTTTAAACAAGCAAATAAGCAATTCATTCACTTCCAGCGAGGAAAGCAGCAAAAAGAATGTGAATGTATGAAGTGCAAGGTGCTTTGCCATTTTTTTCTCTTATCAATCAATCAGTCAATCAATCAATCATTTGATGGCAATGTTCACAGGCGCATGGTATTTTAATGTAGTAGAGACAATGAAAATCTAGGTGAAAATGTCCGAACTAGGGATAACCCCTGCCGCGGCACGCGTACAAAAAGTTTTTCAGTTGTTTCAAAGCGAATTTTGTTGATACACCTTTTTGTGCTGGTACTATTAATGCCCATAAAAACACATAAAAAATGAACGCTATTGATTTCGTTGTTTTCGCTGATTATAAAATTTCCGCTGTTGATTTTTTGTTTGACTTTCGAAGAAGGTAAAAAAGAAATACAGAAAGATCTGTATAAGGATGAGGATAAAACGCCTGCAAGCATTCGACTGTCCAGTCATGCAATTCAATCCACTTTTCGCATTTGTCGTGGCAAATTAAAACATTATAAATAACATTATATTATATACAAGTCATCAGATTCCAGAATGAAAAAATGCATGAAATATTAATGCTCAAGCATTGAATTGCAGGACGTGGAACCATTATTTAATGACCTATACAGTAATTGTAATATTGACACAACATACTTATTATTAAGCAAATGGTAACAAAAGAGCAAATCATCTGCAATCATTTTACCTATGATAACAAAGGGTGTGTGTGATCATTACTCTCCTTTGGTGTACATATCGGAATTCCATGTGTGTTTAGACGCATTGATAAAGTATGCCTGAAAAAGAATATCGAATGTCCGACTAAAAGGGGAAAAAACGAAAGCAATGAAACAAACAAACTAATGATTACTAACATTCAGTACTCGTTTTGTTTACAATCGCGATGCAAAACGTTTTCGGTTCGAACTGTACTGTGTGGTACTGGTTGCATTGTCAATTGCTCTTATCGATTGCTGGCCCACTCAATAAAAGAATAGATGAACACACATGGAGTTATTTGATATGTACGTACCTAGGCGTAATGATGATGCAGCTATCAGCGTAAATAAATAAAGAAGCCAAAAAATTATGCGAATTAAATACAAACGTTAATGCGTTTGTATTGTCGACAGAAAACCAAAGAAATTGTATGTATGTAAGGTTGTTGTGTGTGTAAAAACGAGAAGAAAACATAACTGTGTTAAAATTATTTAATTCGATGTTATTTTTTAACTATAAGACTGTTGCTTGTTGCAAGTCAGCGTACCTATACATATAATAATAATACTAACATAATATATAAATAACAAATAATGAATATGGAATATAAATGAATATCACATGAAGATATAAGAAGAAATTGATTGATGAATAATAATTACGTTTTATGCCAAGCTATAATGATAATGATGTGAATATAATAAACCATATGTATTATGAACATAACACTAAATAGTTTTTCAAGCATTCAGTGTTATCAGAGTATGAAATTCAAATGTTTGAACGCAACAACAAAAACAATTCGAATGATTTAGGTGTTATGGGGAGTTATATGTCTGCTACTGAATTCAATTGTCAATTGATTTATTTGGCGTAAAATGTTAATGGAAAGATATCGATTGCCCCCAATTAGGGATGTTTTAAAGAGGGGGGCCGCATGGCAAGTTCTTGGCTGATTAATGCCTTCGTGGTGCACATACAAATCCAGATATATTAATTACCTCGTTAATTGTCACTTGTTTCGTTCGCGAATGAAGAGCTGGAAAATAATGAATTCGAGTCGCGCGCGTACATTAATTAGACTTTTAATTGATACGCGACGGCGATTCAGTTGCAAATATCACTCCCTTGCGCACCGCAAATGCGCGCACAAGGCACTTAACCAACAATGCAAAACTTGTTTGTTTGTTGCGTGCGTGTGCTGTGTTTGATGCAAACTTACATAGGTTGTGATCGTTTCCTCGAAGCCGACTTTGGGATGAACTTGATGATGATTTACAAGAGGGGCGAGTAATCATTTACTACCTAATAAGAACCACAGTTTAGAAGCAGATCGTACAACTACTATATTAATCGTTTTATTGTTATTGAGGCAGTTTTACTGCGCAGATCTAGGAGTCATGTGATAACAACTATTAATTAATTATTCCTACATAGTTCTCATAGTGATTTAGTCATAGAAGTACGCAAAGCAGGACTAACCTAACCATCAGTCGAACAAAATTGTGTAGCGCTTTTAAGAACTATTCTTACAAGAAACAAGTATTTTATACACGTATAGGTACCAAAAATCTAGCTGACAAGTACTATATTTTTATACTTATTGATTATTATATAAATTAGTGGCTAGTACTTAGTACTTAGTTTATATACCTATCTGTCTGTCTGTGTGAGTGTGCTAATAAGTTGGTAGACTGCGTGGTAATTTTCATGTTTTCAGAACATGAATGTCAGCGCGCTTAGGACATATTTTATCTTATGAATTATTATCAACAAGCGTCGTATACTTGTAGTATTTAGCTTATTGACAAATTTTAGTGAGTAGTATTATTATACAACAACAGCGTTTTTACAAATTAGTCGAGTTTTAGTGGACTAATCAGTCGTTAGCGTCAGAGTGATTCTATATTATCACTTAGAGAATATTATAGAAGCAGTGTATTCTATGTTATAAGTTTTCACAAGTCTTAAATTTAAACACATAACACAACACGAGCACACGAACCATGCAAAACTTGAACAAATCAAACACAAAAGCGTGGAAAGTTTTCGCATTATAAATACACGCATGATGACAATTTCGAGGAAACGTGTCAAGAGTGTTGTTCGGTTGACGCTTGATCGCGTTTAATGTTGGAGCAAAAGTTATGCCGCCGCCGCCGTCCGAGCTAATTTTATAGATTTCCTCATCATCATTCGTGTGCGTCGATTTTCGTTCTTGTTGCTCGCAGTCGACAGTGTATGCACACTCGACTGCCTTGTATATTAAAAGCTGTCTGGCTCATATGATAGATGGATTTTCGGCCTTCGCCGCCGTCGTCGTTGCCGTTGCGCTCTTTCTGTCGATGGCGCGTTTTTCCATTTCACTGTTCATCCATCAAACGTCTGCACGCGAAGGCTACGACCCGCCGCGCTGAAGAAACACGACATATCGCGGTCACATCTTTTCGCCGAAGAGAATTTTAATTTAAATACGACGACGCATGTCAAGTCCCGTAAATAAGACGCCGCCGCTGCCGCCTCCGTTTTCGTAGTGCATTCATGGAAATCACATTACTTGCATAACGCACATGTGCCACGCGGACGCTAATATTTCAAACGCAAACAATGATAACACTCAACATCCAGATTAGCACTTGAAATGACTCGCTCTCGCTACATTGTACATCACGACCAACCACCAAGCACTGATTATTATATAACTGTAGCATGTTGAATAACATTCACCATGACCATCGTTTATCAAGGCCTCCGAAATTAATCTGCAATGTTCTGTGTATTTTCCAGTGGATCTAACCAATGGCCAGCTCACACCTAACAATAACACCCCACTGTTGACTCAAGCATTGTCAGGTAATTACATTAATTATTTCACCCGCCATGTATGCATTTGTATCTCGCGCCCAACTAACCCCTGCAACTTCTCGCGCCATTGTCTCGTCCTGCATGCGAATGGATCCTTACGCTTCCTCAGTGTATAATTCATGCACGACATGCAATAAAGAAGCCGATTTACGGAACAAAACATTTTCATTTGCTTGGTTTGTTTGGGGCGTCATTTACATTCCTGCTCCTTTATTCTCATACATTTGATTTCCGTTTTTATCTCGCATTCAATGGCAGAAGGGATAAACTAGGAATGAATACATAAAGTAGATGGCTATTTTCGTAAATTCATTTCTTTTTGGTTCTGTCGTGCGATGAGCTAATACGTAAAAACTGTTTCGTGTTGCAGTGATGAACAATTACCAGGCGGCAGCAGCAGCCGCCCAGGGTTTTGGCCCGCCGGCTTCTCCGCATACGGCCAACACCAGAGGCGGCTTTCCGGCAGCGAATTCACCCGGACCGACCATTGACATCTACAATAGCAGCGCTGGCGACAGCGTTGGATACGTGCAGGCGGCAAGCCCCCAGCCGTCATCTTTTCCTGCGATTGCTGTCAGTCGAGCTCCCTTGAATTACAGTCCGGTAAGTATCTCATCTTTGTTCGCACTTCCTTGCCTCTTTGCTGTGTCAATAAACGAAGCTAAAAGTGTTTCAATTCACTCAATGAATGTTTGATTCGTCTTGTTTCAGGGTCCACTAATTCCTGCTGCGTTTACTAACGGCTATCACTGAGCACTTGGACAGTCCAGTGTTGTTGTGTGAAGCGACTCGACTCCGGGCAGCCACTGTGATCAGTCATCACACCTGCACTTGTACATTCACCTCTATGTGTATAATAATTAATGATTAATGTAGCACACCTACTTCTACCCCCCAATTCTTATAAATATCCGCCAGGCGCGGCCCACTTGTTGTTGTAATGTTTGGTGTCAACGTGCCGCTTCTCGCCGCCGCCGCCGCCTCAACCCCCGGTTCTCAAGTTTCATCAGGCAAAAACAAAACCCTCTCTCTTCAAGAACGCCCATACACAACACACAGACGGAGTGTGCCGCCCCAGGCCGCTGCTGCACGACGACGATTGCGACAACACACAGCAAGCGCGAACAATTGATTTGCTCTGTAAGTAAATCCGTAGCGTAAAACGTATGATCAATGATCCTCTCGAATGCAGTCAATATCAGCGAGGAATACTTAGTATGCTGAATGAAAAATGAATGACGAACGAATCGAATCGTGCGTGCAAACAGGCTTTCGGCGGCCTCCAACGGAATTTTGCGGCTTCCCCAACCACCAAACACAGGCACTCATTGGTTACAACGTCTTGCGTTTTATTACATATGATATATTACAGGGTATCTTTATGGGATACATTATCCTCACATATTATTATTATAAGGACCAACACTGGCGTGCGCGAAGAATTCTCTAATTTGGCGCATTGCCAATGGTAAATTATTTTATTCTCTCGATTCTAAAGCAATTTTATTCTTAATCGACACAAATTTCAACCAAACAAACAAACAAAGAAGAAGAAGAAGAAGAAGAAGTAAACGCAGAAACAAACGAGTTAATTACGAATGAGCAAGTGGATTTTACAAATACGTATAATGTGAAATAATTCAATTTAGCATATTAATAATAACACACACATTACAAAGAGAAAGTTATACCTACTTACCTACGTAATGAAAATAAAGAGAAAATGTCGTCTTGTTGGTTGCGATTTTCTTCTTCTATACATACATTATATACGTATAAATAAATATTCAACAAAATATTTGCGTTAAACTTAAACTTATATTCTCTATACATATAATAATAATGATGATAATAATCGTTTATTAATTCATAATTAGTTCTAATTGTCATTCTGACAGGCAACCAAACGTATGGAACGTGCATGACACGTTATTCTAGTTAAATTAATCAAAATGTTATTTCTCTATCTATTATATTATTACTATATTATTATTACTAATCAATTAATTAATTCTTTGTTAATCTACTTGATATTTATAATTTAGGGCAGCTAATGAAGCATCACATACTTTTTGTACCAAAATTTTAACGATATTTGTTTGTTTTCATTGATTGATTGACTATTTGAATATTTTATGAGTAAGTTTAAAGCTAATTATTAAGTTACGACACACACATATACACACTTTAACAAACACAAATTAAGAAATCACCACATTCGACATGGAAAACAATGCAAAAAATAAGTAAACTATGAAGAACACGTTAATATTTATGATAATAGTAATGATAAATCACAATGTTTGTGCGATAATTCTTATTAATTAATTAATGTATACAAGGGAAGCGAAACCGAACACAATTTATTGGTGAAATGAACGAAATACTTAGAGGTAACTAAAAAAATAATGCTTTCAAGAACGTGATTTCGAACGAGTAACAAAGGTGAAATGCAAATCATAAACAAATATTAATATTATGAAATAATCAATATTATTAAATAGTCTGTAAATAATTGTTGTTTGTGTCGGTGCACAAGACTTGGGCGCGCATCTTTCATTTCGCCGCGTGCGAGTATCTATTTGCAAACAAGGAGAAAAGAGCATTAATAATTAAATAATAATTACATTAAGCAAATTAGCGTGTAAGTAAGTGTTTCTGAAAAAAGAACATCATTACGAATATTCCAAAATTGAAATTTATCCAAACAAATACCTAACCGAGCGTTACGAAATTAATTGATAATAAAATTGGGGAAGGGGAATTTGATAAATAAAATTAAAAATGAGGACACGGTATGACATGTTCCAAAATTGTGTTGATTGGCATACAATAAAAAACAAAACGAGACGAAAGCGCGTTTGATAATTAAGGATTTTTTGTATTTGCTACTACTTGCTAATTGACAACTATTTCTTAACCAATACACCAAAACACACACTGTCATTCATTGGATGTGCTTTTACTTGCGAGCAAAGCTCGTAATGAACATTTCGCGAGCGCCTTGAAGCCTTGTGCGCCGGACGAGTTCGTGTAGCTTTCGATAGTGTGTCCTCTCGACGTATTACTCTCATCCGTGGTAAGAAAAAACCTCTTCTTGAGATCTGTCTCTGAGTGTCTAGCCTAGCTGAAACTATGATGCACAGATCAATTTGTAACAAAAAAGTAAAAATGCGTAAACAAATGTAAACAAAAATATATATTCTATAAATGTTTCCTGTTATTAAGTGAAATTAATTCTATGATCTATGATTGTTCGGGTTCTTGGGGCGAGCAGGAACTGCTATAACACTACTACATACTATCGTATCAAATGAAGCACTTTGTCACTTTTCAACCTTACTCTCGATTGGTTTATGATTTCGATTAAATTCTTACTTAGGATTTCGTCATTCGATTTGTTAGTATTTTGTACTAATGCGTATTATGAAACTTTTCGTTCGTCCCATTCATGCCCGGATTGTGCAGCTAACGCCAAACACTTACTTGATGAGCGATTTTCGCTAGAAAACGTAAAAGAAACCAACAAACAAACGTCAAACAAACAAAAGAATGAAAGCAGCAGCAAACTGTGTGTTATGGTTTTTCTAATTGTTTTTATGTTAGATATTTCGCCGTTCGGCTTTGTTATAATAAATAATTATGATTGTTGTCTGACTGAAAATGCGTAAGAAATACGATAAACAATTAATTAAGGTAAATGAAGAAAAAATGAGTAAAATAAAAAAGCTTGTCTCCTCAGTACAAACAAATACATTACATTACATTTTAAATTAAAAACAAACAAACGTAATTTCTAAACCTAGACGTAATTGTACATGTAATTTCAATGAACAATGAAGATGAATTCCGGAACGAGAGAACGTGTATAGCCGCGCAATTAAGTAAAAACAAATGCGCAAGTGACACGCACACCAAAACACAGGAGTATTTTTGCGTGGAGAGCAATTCGCGAATTTGTTGCAACGACTTGCTAGATACAGTTTTAGTGGCCCGCGTCATTTTCTAGGGGTTTTAAGCAGCTGAAAGGACGACTTTCATTCCCGACGCGATGCCCACCTACGGACTGAACAAACACAAAAGCTTTCACCAGCCAACCAACCAATAATGTTGCGGGAAACAATAAAATAATCGAAACACGCGCGCGATCGCGAGCGTAGGAGTGTAAGGGCTGTTACGAACTTCACATACATAGTTATTGTCGTTTAACGTTAGACGTATAAATAACGTAGGTGTACCTACATACATAGTTGACGTCAGTCGAATGCAGAAACCACACACACGCAGACGTCCGACATCCCTGCTCTCTGTCTCTCTCTATCTCGTTGTATGTCGTCGTGCTCTGTCGCTTGTGCTTAGTGAGAACTG
Organism: Anaulacaspis nigra; assembly: GCA_030264675.1. Taxonomy (NCBI): domain Eukaryota; kingdom Metazoa; phylum Arthropoda; class Insecta; order Coleoptera; family Staphylinidae; genus Anaulacaspis; species Anaulacaspis nigra. The sequence goes on along the minus strand of JARJDV010012189.1, from coordinate 105,593 downwards.
ACCAAAGGTATTTAATCAAGAAGACGAAGAATAAATAAGCTGAAGCAGAAGAAGAAGAAAACCCAAAAAAATCTTAATGAAAAAAGTAATAAGAAGCATTAACATTATAAATATTATAGAGAAACAAATGAAATGTCAATACTAATGTCAATACACAGTGGACTGCGTTCTTCATTTCGTGTACGAAAGGAACAAAAATTAGCAAAACATGAAAGCAGAAAGCAGCATATGAAGAAGTACATTAATCACATATGAACAAAACAATGCATACACACCTTACAAAGATTTAAGAAGAAAACAAAAAAACAAGAAAAACAAGTGAAGTATTTTAATGTCAATCCAGAGCAATACGGTAATTGTAGGTAGATAAATCTAAATGAGATAACAAGATAATGAAAATTTAAATTAATGTGAATGATGAAGATTTTATGATAACAAGCAACCCCTTGGTTAAATTAATATATTTATATTTTGATATCTGATAAAACTGTGTTATACTAATTGCATTCTAAGTGGTGTAGTTAAATAATAAATATGAAGATATTTACAAGCGTATGAGGAAGAGTAATAAGTAAATAATTGTAAAAGCAGAACGAAGCAGAAAAGAGAAACGAGGCCGCAGCCGCAGCTTACTTAGAGAACCAGATGTTTTTTGGGAACGATGCATATATGTATTAACAAATTAATTATTAATTAACATAAAACACCATTTTCAATAAATAAATAAATAATTATAAATGATAAGAATTAAATAACTAGTTGATAATCACCCCCCTTCACTCTGAAACCTCAAAGATTGTATCCGCCGAGCGTCGCGACGTCGCAGAGCTTTTGTGGCAGCAGGAGAAGCAGAAGTAGTTGTTGTTTTTCAAGAACGAAACCAAAGAAAACGTAATTTAATGAAACTTGAATGCAATGAGAGAAAACCAATAATGAAACATAAATTCGTTCATTCATACATATATTGCAAGTCTTAATAATCTTTACACGTAATTAAAACCTACTTACACACTCACATGACGGTGGACGATTAAGCAAGCAAAGCAAATATATTATAATAATAACTAATGGTATAATAATATTATTGATATGTAATAATATGATATTTATGATATACTTTAAAGCAAATGAAGCAAATTGCTTAGCCATGTAAGACGTGCGAAACCCTTGCGCATTTCACACATTTTCTGATGATGTTGATTATGATACCTACAACATGATAGTATGAAGTTTTCAAAATGCAGCTTAGAATCACTTGTACTCAACTCATACTCATGGCGGAGCTGCTGGACGAATTGACTTAAGTGAGTCCATGAAACCCGCGCAACCGCCACCAACATATCACCTGCGGCCGCTCGCGGGCCTCGTCGCCGCCACTGTTTTCTCATCCTTAATTCTCTTAATTCAAACACGTTACACCAAAGTTATTTCGAAGACCAGAGCAAGCGTGCGCGATCGAACTGTACGCACCACTTTTTATTCCATGAGCAAAACGAAACATGTGTAAGAAAGGCAGCGAAGAGCATCATTAAACAATTTACTAGGTAATGTGAGTGAATGCAAAAAGTTTAATGAAAAACACGTATGAATTTATTACGCGAGAAGTATTGAGGAAACTAAGATGAATATGATAAATTATCTCGACAATATTGATTCACATTGTGAAAGTTTTCAGTTGTATAATTCAAACTGTATATCGTGGGCCTTACTATACACTGAAAATTCAAGCAACGTGCTGTCCAAATTTATTATTAAATTATTGTATTGTTCTATCCCTTTAAAGATTCCTAAGAAATTCTAATCAACAAAATTCATTTTACATAGTTTGTATTATTTGTGTTTCACGTTAGGTTATGAGAAATTTGACGCACTTATATATTATCTTAAGTACCTATCTATAATACTATATTATAAACGTAAAATTAATTATTTAGTAAATTATTTCATTATCAGTTTTTATATTTTTTCCTCTGAAAGTGAGATCTAATAGTGAATTAACCAAATATGATAATAAACACATACAATTCATACAAATTACACGCAGAAAACGCAGTGAAATCAGAGTTTAAACAAGTTAAACAAAAACCAAATCAGAATGATGGCCGCGTGTTAGTATTTCAATTTTTAGAGTGGCGCGCGTGGTCTTTATGAAGAAAACAAACAAACCTATAAATATATATATATTATATATAAATAATAAATTTACATAAATATAAAATAATTATACACGAATCTAAAGAAATATTACAAAAGCAGAACAAATATTAATATTAATAATAATAATACTGATTGATAAAATATATTAACACGTTTGAATGAACAAGCTCCCCAAACAACCCAAATTTTTGATTGGAAAATTTTACTAACGAATGCACACACCACACCACGAATCAGGAGTTTTCATTGTGCTGAGCATGCAAGGAAGCAATAGATGATACCAAAATGCAAATGAAACAAAGCAAACAAACAAAAAATTACCACAAATAAACGATGTGAAAAAAGAAACTCCTTTTTGTATACTTAAAGCGTCCCTCGATGAAAATGGCAGCAGCGACGCTGTTTTGTTGTGTTACTTTCATACGTACTTTAGGATTACGTTATTGAGTGTATACAAGTTGTATATATTATATAATATATATATACTCTATATATATAATATACATGAATATATGATGAAAATATTTAATTTGTAAGCGGTAGCAAGTGGTCCGGAGCCGCCACCATGTATTAAGGCATCCGCCCTGTCCCCTATGTTGCAACCCTGTCCTACGAAACTGGTCCACTTATGTAATTCACACAAGCGTACGGGCATAACATCAAATACAACCCTCTCTTGTCACTCAGTCAACTGTAAAACTCTTCTTGCGAAAATTATAGAAATAATGACAGAAACGAAAATGAGATGAACATTAAATTTAGAAGAGTGGTATTTGATGTTATACTCGTTCAATGTTTACGTAAATATATTATAAATAATGAGATGATATAATAATAAATTGATTGTAATTTAAAAAAGAGAAACAAATGACGGTACAGCCAAACAAGCAAAAAAGTTACGATAATGACGAATGATGATCATATTGATGATGATACGAAGAAGACGAAGATGAAGAGGATGAGGAGAAAACGAAGAAGATGAAGAAAAAGAAGAAATTAACGGCTTCTTGCAATAAAAGAGCAATAACCATATTCCTTCTGTGGACGCTTTTGACTTTTACATTATAAGAATATATAATATTATATAATGATGATGATGATGATTATATTATTAATTAATTAATTAAACAATTATTGTAAGTACGTACTTTAATGATCAAGATTTTACACTATAATAATATATATATATAAATATAAATATATATGATATATGAAGAATAATGATAATATGATAATAAGCGAAATACAAACAAAAAAATGAATAAAATAATAATAAATATTTGAAACAAAAGATGAAAAACGACGAGAGAAACTATTTGATGATTATTGATATTGAGAAGGAGCATGGCGTTAATTAATTTGATGACAATGTACACACACACGCACACCACCAAACACACGCATTCATACACATTTCTCGAAGGGAAATCCATGGAGTACATTTGCTGGATGGATTCACTACAGAATGTGAATCCATATCCGACATTCAACACATACAAAGCGATACTACTACAAGAAACATTTAGGATGATTGTACAGATAGAGTTTGTAACATAATAACAAGAATTATGTTGTTTAGCACGACGGCGCTTCCGATATATTAAAAAACAAGCATCATCATGCTGAAGAAGAACAAACGAACAGTGCTGCGAGTTTACTGTCATTGCAAAACGCATGAGTGAAAACAATGAGATCTCGAGGTTTGCGAAAGGTTAAGCGAAATGCGCGCACTGGTAAGCTATAAAGCAAAACGATTTCAATATGCGAGCGGCGCCGTCCTATGCTATTCGGGTCTGGCGTTTTGTCCGGCCATGTATTCATGTATATCTACACGTTCTACAATGTACATATATTATTACAATGATAAGACAAGGTTCACAACGTGCCGTGTGTATGTGGGATAAATATAATATGGACATTGTTCAATTTCTGTCTGATTTTCTTATTTATTCAATTCCCAGTTTTCCATTTCCCAACAATTTATTTCAGCGTAAACAAATGCTTATTACAATATAGCAAAGTGGACTTTCAGCTTCGTTTTGTGAATAAATATAACAAAGTAAGTAACATTTTATAATATTTCTTAAACTATAAAAATTCAAAATTCTACAATAAATTCCAACTTTATTAAAATTGATATGGGGAATGAATTTCATTGTGAAGAGATAATCACTTTGTAATATTTCCATTAGAATTATAGAAAAAATTTAATTAAAGTAGAACAAAGAGTTATAAATCAAGTTGTCTTTATGAAAGTAGACAATGAGTACACTGAATTATTATTATCATCGACACAATGCGCATTAGCGAATCCTTGTTGGCAGTTATATAACTCCAATTACACATTTAAGAGGCTTCGTTCCAATTAAGCAGCACATAGTAACACCTAGTCTCGCATCCCGCGAGCGCCCGGCGAATCCTTTGGCATTCTGACAAACACAGACAGTGCGAAAAATGCGGGCGGTCGCGCTTGTTCGCCGCCTCCCAGCAAAAAGCAATAAATTATTAGCCGAAGGGCATGTGCCAGCCAGCGCCACCGTTCAGCCCATGTGAATTATATATCATCGAGTTGCGATAATGGCGATTCCCCTTAACGTCTAACAAGGGAATAAAAGCAGGTGTGATTTGTGAAAAACTCGCGGGTACCTTGTAAAAAATAAAATTCAACCCAGCAGGACTAAATCCACAATAATTACTATTTGATCGAGGCTGCCAACCGCAAATGCTAATCAAATGCGATTTAATTATTTTAATAAATTCGCTATTAGTGGAGTGACCAGGTTACCTGAAATTTATTAAGAAAGTTATGCGTAGGTAATTTCAATTCCACGAAAGAGAAACAAACTTAAAAGTTAAGTAGAAAATTAAAATATGATATACGCAATAGTTGTGTAAATCGTGTGGCCGTGTGGCGGCAAGTCCGCCGCCTGCTGCCGGTGACGTCAGCGTTATTTATTGCCCGCCGTCGGTTACCCAATCCTGCGAGCGCGCCACTGGGTGCGGTATAATTCCCTCCAAATTCGCTCGAATATAAAACGGTCTCGTGCAAAAATACCTTTTCACCACATATTATTTTTATTATTTCACTAATACTACACTTGACTGAGTATTTATTATCATTGTCATCATCATTGTAGTTGCGTGCGCGGCGTGCACTTGTAGAATCTCGTAAAAGTCATTTCGGGAGCGGCGGAGGACTCCAGAGAAGGATTTTTACCCGTTATTTACGTCGTTTTGCGCTGATTTTTATGCCTTTTTATATTGATATTTATTAAGGCGCGATCTGGAAATGCGCGCGTCTTTTTCTGCCACAAACTTCATCACGTCACGTTTGTCACAACACCGGTATGCGTGTTCTTGTTCTGCGAGTTTTTCGCGCGGAGCGAATGAAGGTTATTTGGCGCACTTATGTTTGTACTTAGCAGTGTGCAAACTGCAAACGCCAAGAAACTTTGTAAATTTCCGCCGTTCGCATTGCGCGCATGTAAGTAAATACGTTGATGATGTTTTCGGTTGGACACATTTGCAGGAGATGAGGCAGGAGCACGAAAACATTGTGGCACAAATTGCGCAACAGCAGCGCATTAAACAGTTATTGAAAGTTTCCATTTCTGGCGAAGCGCGAGCGGCAAGAGGGGCGGCGAGGGTTGGTTGTTGTTTGGCTCCCCTTTAGCTCGACGCGGCCGGAACGCTACGTAGGAGTCTTTTCGATAACTGTGCGAACCGCAACAACAGAAAGTAAATTTCTTTTGTTTACCGCAAACTTAACGGGATTGCCATTCCATTTGGGAAGTTTGTGGGCGCTCGTCGATGGGGCTATGCACGTAATAAAGTGCTTTAAATGCAGAAAAAGTATCCGTGAGTATCAGAACAAATGTACTGTGAAGAAGAAACGTAAAGCGCTTTTCAAATACAAAAGTAATCGCGTTCCGCCGCCCGAGAACAGCCGGGCGCGCTGATTTAAAACACACATAAGTGTCAGCCGCCCGTACATTATGACAAGGTGGAGCGGCACCGTTCCTGCCGCCGCCGCTGCCGTCAATGATGCAACGATGCTCACTTTTCGCCCTAGCCGCCTCCATGTGCACAAACAAAAGATAGTTACGCTTAACTTCCTCATTCCGCCATTCCATCCGGCGATGCGAGGGGCGAAAAGGTGGGAATCCAGTTGCCCGCATCGCTCCGCACCGTTCGACCCAGTTGTCTGATTTATCTGGAAGCTGTCACCCCGGACAGAAAACACCGGATGTACAAATAGATCTGGCTACCGAAAACGTTCGCCGACGGAAGCATATTTAATGCAAAACGACAACCAGCATGATGCTGCGCTACCGCCCCCGCTAAACTGCACGAAACTATTGCGAAGCGTATTGACATCGCCGCAGCAAATGCGACATGAACGAAATAAAGCAAAACTGATTTTTGGCAGCCGCGAATGAAATGAGTATAAATCAACGCGAGTCGTCTTGTTTGGCAAAAGTTTGATTTTTACCTGCATCCTGCGCGCTTTTGATACGAGTGCTTTTGATTGTTTTATTCCTCTGCGGAGGGTGGGAGGTGAAAGTTGATATTTTCCGGTGACGTTAGAGGGTTTAAGGTAATGCATACAGTTTGCAGATTACGCCTCGCAAATATATTAGTTTTCAATTAACTTTTGCAAGTTCGGCGAAGCGTAAACAAAACGGTAAGCGCTAGGGATGGCGAGGCAGATGTGCCAAGCGAAGAAGTATGCTGGCACAGCAGCAGCAACAGCATCACCAGTGGCGGCGGTGGCGGTGTCGGTGCTTTATTATATAATACTTTGCTACGCGTATATTCGAAGGCAGCCGCCGCTGCGCATTATGCAACAGCAGCGCGTTCGTCGTCGTGCACGAGCATTCGCGCGATCTGCGCGCGTAAATTTCCTTTAATAACATACATTAAAAGTTTTTCCCGACTTGGTTCCAAAAGAGTTAAGCTCCACTAATTGCATGAATTAAAGCCCGAGTTACATTCATTGTAATTCTTTGTGACTTGCGCGCCGAAGATTCATTCCGACGCCGTTGCCCAAATTAATTTATAGTATTTCGTGACACTGAGATCGTAGTTTGTTTTCGCATTACGTCTTCTTCTGCACCCCTCAATGTCAGCGTCGCCCTCTCGTCTATTGCTAATTATTTAAGCCTGGCCTATCTACGGGAACAAAGAAAGCACGCCCCCCGCTGGCGGCGAAGTTGATGAGGAAAAAAATAATTGCGAAAGTGTTGCCGGAGTAATGCTTTATTCTCTTTTCTGCGTGACGGCGAGAAGGACGTCCTTGCAACCCTTCCTTGCTGCTAATCCGCACGTTGCGGAAAAAAGCGCGTGTGTCGCGGCGCCCTCCACTGCGCTTGCTAATTTTCAGGACTACATAGAGTAGGTGCACGTCAAAAAATCAACGGTACGTGCAAAAAGCTGTCACTGCGCTGGCAAGCGCGGAAAGAGTTGGCAGTGACTTCTTCGCGCGCGCCGCTCTGCACTTGACAAGCACACTGCTGAGGCGGCCTCTTCACTCGCCTGGCGTGCAAAAGCAGCCACCCCCGCTGCAAAACACCCCTTTTGGCACCGGCGAATGCAGCCTGCAAGGGTGCACTCGACTGTCGTGCGCCCTCTACTTCCAACGGTTTGCAGACTCTTTTGTCTGAACACGCTCGCGCTTTTATTTGTCTCTGTTCGTTAAGGGCTCTCCTTCAATCTTAAATTCTAATTTCAGATTGAATAAATTTGAGCTTAAAGATTGCTTTATGCACACAAAGACATATTTTATAAGAATCATTTTACTACAAAGTTAGGAAAGTAATTCTTAAAAGTACAACCCCCATATTGACTAATTAGTCTTTAATAATAGTCCTTGAAGTAATTCCTAAAAATACAACTCCACATTGGATACCTAGTCCTAGTTAATAGACCCCATAGCCATTGATGATTTTTTCATGATTGGAAGAAAAATAGAAACATAAGATCTAAGAATTAGATTTGCCATTTCAATAGTTGCAGCTCACCAAGCTGACTTTTGATTCTATGAAAACGAATTATGAAAAGTATAGTCTGATATTGGGTAGTTGCCCCACATTTCATTATGATTGAAGGAAATTAAATATCGACAGAAGGTTTGCATTTGCATTTACCAATACAATGTTTTCGAAGTACAAAGCTACTCGAAGGTACATTATCGTTGGATTCTCTGACCTTCACGAAATCTATCTAATTATTAGATATATAAGATCACACCACATCATCTTCGTGCCCTGAAATACTTAGAATAGTGAATCCAGTTTATCTATTCTGTAGCAGTTTCTTTTTTCAATTTTCAACGAAGTGGTTTACAATGGTGTTTAAGGGATAAGTAGCTAATATGAGTTTTATTTATTTTTAAACAAGTCGTAAATAAATGATATAGGTAAATAAAATTATCTATATGAATATTGGGAATAGAAAATTGATATCAAACGTTTATCTTTTAAACTATGACAATGACTATGAATCAACTTTCCATTGCGGAAAGCGGAGCAACAGGAACATATTGGGTGCTTTAGAGAGAAGGGTCGACTACCGCCGTTTGATAAATAGAACCGGTCAGCGGCAATTTATACGAGTTAGACTCGTAATCGGCATTTCCGGTTGACTTGATTCCACCATTGCGCTCGCGCATCAAAACGCGTTTCGCGTTTGCGGCGCACAAACTATTAACTTAATTTTTTACATTTCGTGCTTAATGACCAAGTAATTCGCACTCCTAAAAGACCAGAAAAGTGCCACAAATGAACCACAAAACAACACTCATGAAATCATAGTTTATCCATCACAAAAGGGATCAGGAAAATCCAGGAGTTGACCGGAAATAAAACGCTGTAATAAATTTGGTTACTTTTAATCTGCTCTCTTCATTACTTACATCCTCGAAACAGATAAATATAATAAAGCGGCTCGCCCTCTGGCACTATTAAAAATGCTTGCAATTTATGTGCGACGGAGTTATCACCACGCGGATGGAAATTCCGCCGCCTCCATCTGCCGCGTGCGCTCACGCTTTTTTTCATTATGAAGCATCAAATGTAAATTACCGCTATTACGTGCATGATTTGTACGCGTGATAACGCCACGTGGCATTCGCAGTCGTCAACAAAAAAAAAAGACGAACGTACCAAATCTCTTAGTGCATTGTGTTTTCGTGTCGGGCAAAAAGTGAGCATGAAGAAAGAAAAGAGGAATGAGTCTTGTGGTTAATCGAAATAAAATTCTCATCGTATTGAATATTTATGAGGCATTTCTATTGGATAGTTGGGGGCTTTATATCATTTGCCAATTTTCTCAGATGCGAAACGGTTTGAGGCATGCGTGTATATCTGCAAATCATGCATGCGAGGCGAAATTTCGATGCGTCGGCAAATTTTGACGAGGCACTAATTTATTAGTTTAGTCTGAATAGTCCCAATCATAGTTCCATGTTCTCTCAATTCCCTGCTTCCATTTACCCACCCCCTTGCCGCCGCCAACAAAGAATCGACTACATTCCATTACATATTCGTTTGCGGTGTAATAAATCCACGAAGGATCCTTCAAAACCGTAACTGAATTGTATAAAGTTCCAGGAGCGTAATGTAAAAGATGGAATTACGGAGAGAATTTGGAAAATTTAATAAAAAGAAGTGAAGAGGGTTGAAAACAAGTGGCTATCATCATAATACGGATTCTCTCCGTGGGCACTTCGATCAATTAGTCAATAATTTATGAGTATTTTTGTGCAATAAATCACGGTGCATTCCATCGCGGGCGATTTTTGTTTGTGCGAGGGGGTAAAAGTTCGGAGGCGGCGAGACGATCCATCCGCGATATTACGGTGCTCCGTGCGCACGCTTTAAACTTGCCGCGTCTCAAATTCGGCCAAAAAGATTTATGAAATATGGATGTAAACATGCGCGACTCGAACGCTTGATTTATAACAAATAAAGTTTTTGGACGCGCGCACGCGCACCGTTTATGCACACATTGTACGTAGATGTGTGGGTGTATGCATTTGCAGTTTGCACGCGCACTGCTTGGAAAATTAAGATCTAAGGAAGTTACCAAATACTAATAAACCAATTTAAGTTAGAAAAGAAACTCAATTATGCTATTGCACTTATCTTACCTCATTAACTAATACTCCGGAGGAAATTTGTCGGATTCCAAAAGTTTTATTTCATTTATAATTAAATTATGAGCGCGCGCGCGCTTCACGAAGCGTTTGCGTGGGCGGAATTGGCGAGCAGCGCGCACGAAATGCCGAACGCAACAACTTCTCGACGCGAATTGTGCAATCGGATGAGAGCCAAACAGCAAAGTTTCGAGTGTGTGTATTTTGCCAGCCTTTCGGAATTGTCCGAAGAATTACACAATTATAATATGCGCGCCCGCCGCCGCCGCGCTTCAAATTTGACGCGTCGAGGGTGAATTTCGCCGCGAGCATATGAATCAATTAACTGATTCGCTCGAGAATATGACGAATGCGTAATGAAGAGTCAGTCGGAATACCAACGAAATGAAATGATCGTCAAAATGAATACACAATTGGCATGTGCCAAAATTCCGGTGCGCAATTTTCATTTGTTTTGCGACTTATTCTCCATCTAAAACATTAATTTACAATTTGCAAATTTAATAAGTAGAAAAGTAATATACGCCTTGGATGATTAATAATATTTGAAACGGTACAGAATGCACAAATTAAATATGCAAATCATTAAGTGCATAATGCAATTAATTGAAAATATTGCACAAGTGTTTAATCAGTTGTTTCAATAGGTATTTGCCATTCGTACTTGATTCATTGCAATTCGTTCTCATTGCAAACTTTTGTGTCAAATCACGTAATTTTTTTTTGCCGCGCCCTCCGCCATTCTTCGTTCATTTCGTTTCATTCGCATGTTCAGCTCAGCTCAGCTCAGCATTGCCCAAGTGTTTGTATTCTTCACTTCGCCGAACGCACTTTCCAACTCAGCAATCTTGCACGCTCCCCTTTTCCATACACTTTCTTCCACCCTTGATTAATTCTCAATAATAGCGTGCTGGAGTCACTGCATATTCAAATTTCTTTTTCATCATGCCAGACGACCAACTGGCATTTTTTCCTTAATTTTCATCAATGCTGCATGCGCAATTTTGCAGATTATACAGCTAGGAATGGCATACCAATTAATATGAAGGAAATATACGCTATCAAATGAGATATGAGAGGAAATTGTTTAAACTGTTTTACGGAAATCTTCAGAAAAATACGTAAAATAAAGATTGTCACTAGTCACTAGATGATCTTTGTGCCTCATCAACTGTTGGACTGTCACACGTGAGTGAATTTGAATAAATAGTGAACGTAGCTATATTATACTACAACATTTAATATAAAAAATTACTGAGGGGATTAACAGAAGGGCAATTATTAAATCGATTATTGTGCATTGAAGAGATCTACCAGATTTCGACACATCAGAGGTAAACATTTTGCGAACATCATAACCTACATATGTTGTTAGTAGATATAATTATTTTATCCGTTTTCTTATTTAATCATTATTTAATAATGACGTTTGCATGCGGTAAAATTGGTAGCTTTCTATTATGGTCCTTCTTCATATTTCAACGGCGTCAAAGAACCTGTGCATTTACTGCGTAAAGTGAGCACAGCTAAGAAGACAAGTTAAGAAGATAAACAATTACAACATGGAGAAGTGAATATACATGGAATCAGGTATTGTATCAATTCATTACTGCTTTCATATTCATTTTATATGTCGCATAATGTGTTGGGAATGCATATAAGGTGATATTTTTCTACAGGCTTCAATGTAAACAAATGAGTATTTTGATAGCTACGCAACAGCAGTAACAATTTATACATAATTGCTAGCAGCCCTAAACTCTTTTCGCAGAAAGATGTGACAATGAAATACAATCCCGCTGGGTGGGCAGTTTAATTGAAAACGTTGTTTTATTGCATCGATTTTATTTGGTATGAATGGTACTAAATTCTCCCAGCTTGTTTTGGAGGTTATTCGTGCACGGTCGAATTGTTACACTGCGTGTTGCCCACCTTGCCGTAGAGGAAATTGAATAAAATGACTGAACATGCAAATTGCTCGGACACTCGCTGCATTGGCGTGTTGAATGCGCTCGCCGAAAAATTAATTAATATAAGTGGAAAATATTACGATCATGTCGAATTAAATATAAATAAATAAAGTTAATTAATCATTGCATTGCGAACGCATATTGCGCTGCTTTTTCAACAGCACGTAAATGAAATTGTAGAAATTGCTCTCGCACCATTTTAATAAATGGCACTTCATTTGTTAAACGCGCAAAAAGTTGACAAACTTGCTCGTGCCGCACGCGTTGCCATATTTATGTATTTATTTAGCTGGCAATTGTTTTGTTTGCTAATCGAAAGAGTAGAAAATTAAATCAAATTGAATTGTTAATACGTATACGTAGATAAATAATCATATGAACAATTTCCAACTTCGGTTTTCTTTTTTAGTGGTTTTAACTGGTATTATTAACAAAATACAGCGATAAGCAAGTGTTGCACAAGCATCGAACATCGGCGTGCTGCGACGACACGACATATTTTAAACTGCAACATGAATCGCTGTTAAAGTAATCCTTCCGAAACAAGCTTATGTACTTTCGGCAGGCGGATGGCTCTTTAGGCCATCAGTTGCGCGCGCGCTCCACGTTTCGGTGTGGAGTGAAAAGAGGTTTTAGCATCCCGCACGCTGTTTGCAGCAGCCGAACAAAACAACGAGCCGTACACAACATATTATCGTTCTGCAATGGTTTGATAATGCGAATAGAAATCTTGCATCACAATGCGCAGCAACATCAACAACAACAAGAACAACAACACCCATCGACTGACAGCAGCTTTGCCGATGAGCGTTTGGCATGTTGGGCGGCGAACGTTTGCGCGCCAGACGAATCGGAATTTAATTAAACTTTAATTTCGAAAACAAATTTATCAAGTTTGCGCTTTTTTCGGCGCGAGTACGCCGTTTGTTGTTGTTCGCTCGCGAATGCAAAACTTGCGCATTCAGTCGAGCGGTGCAGCTTTGCTGTGACGAATGTAAAACTTTTTGGAATAATTCGGCGTAATCGCAAAGTTCGATTCGTTCCGCTGGCGGTGCTGCAACAGCCGTTTCTTACAAACGCGACATAAACCATGAATATATCCGTCGCGCGCCGACGAAAACAAATAAGAATGAGAGATTGCATTTGACGGTGCTTGCTCCTCAGTTGCAAATGTTGATATATCGTCGTGTTATGTCGAAACTTGGCCCACACACTCGAATGCGCCGGACGCGCGGAATCAAAGTATCGAACAATAACCGAAAGTTTAGGCAGCCGCCGTCCGCCGCCGCTTGCATGAAGTCTGCTGCATGCCGCATAACGGATGCAGTCAGTCGTCTCGGTAATGTATTGACCAATAAATAAATCACCCGGTTCGCGGGCGGCGGCGAGCGCCAGTGACGTGCGCGAGTCAAGCGTGCGAGTTCTGCACGCGCACCGAAGGAGTTGAGGGCACGTACGCGCCGCGCGCGAAAGACTTGCGGTGACTTTTAAATTGCGCTGCTTCAACTTTTAAAAAGCGCCAGATGGATTGGCTCTATAAATTATAGATTTCAGCGGCATTTATTATTAGAATCTTGCCATTTTTATTCTTCCAAAGTAAAGGTCAATCAATATCATAACATTGAGCATTGAGTATTTTAAATCTTGTCCTGACGTAGGATTAATTCGTTCTGTTCTAAGTTCTTATTCAGGATAACAAGAAGTACTTTTAATCTCTGCAAAACACGTTTTTGGTTTTATTATTTGTCATATTTCATTATGTCACGATTATGGTTGTGAAAGTTTATGAAAAGTTGGAAAAGTAAGATTTAAAATTGATATTTAACTGAGCAGTAGTACATGCAGTTGACAGTTTCTAAATAGAGAGAATAAATATGGACATTGTCCAAGTGGAATAATCATTGAGCACTCAACTAAACGGTCTCGGACAATAAGCCGTTTTTGTCTGACGTTGCGCTGGCGAGGCGGCGAAGAAACACAACCGGTCGCCAATAGAAAACATGCGCCCGACACGTTTGCTCGGCCATTCTGAACTATCATCATCAACAACACAAGAAGGAGCGCACATTACAGTCGCCTTGCAGATACGTCCGGAATACGAAACAGCTTTATTCGGGCAAAGCTGTGCAAGGCTCTCTCATTCATTCGACGCGTTCGCCGGTCCGGCCCTTTTTCCGTTCTATTTTCTTTATCTGATTATCATTACAAGCCCGCAGTGGAACGGAATGAACACAAACTCTGGCGCGTGCATGCGGATTTTCCAATGCATGCGGCATTATCAAATGCAGCACGCAAGCCAAGCCAAAAGTGGGCGAAATAAAGATAATTATTATCCAAATGCGCGTCTCGAGCGCCTCGGGAGCGCAAACAAACGCAAGAAATTCCGTAAGGAGTGATAGCTTTAAACACAGGCAGTCAGACACCCCGCTCCGGAAAAGGGCAAATAATTAAAATCAATTCAATTAATATTTGAGCGCCGTCGACAGGCGTCGAGGCACGCAAATGCTAATGCAGTCGTCTCGTTTTTGCTCGGCCGAAAATTTGCTTTTTAATTAAATCGCAGCAGTACACGTTTCCTCTTCCCGCCGATCGCCGACTCAATACAACTCACTCGCGAATGTCACTCAGTAATTTTGCTCGTCGCTTGCACCTTCTGCCTGCTTGATGTTTATATATAATGTTGCAAAGTGTGCGCAAGAGGAGATGAAAATGTGCCTGTTTATTTAATATGCGTCGTCCTATAAGCGGCACACGTCATTGCTCGGGACGATGATGACAACGACGCAAGAACGACATTTCAATTGAATAACGATTTTTCCTTCGCCCGCCTACTGCCAGATACTGAGAAAGTGTCTTCGCATCGGGGTTGCTTGCTTTTATCTCCCGGCAGGCGCCGGCCAGATGTTACCATCCTGGGAACTTCCTGGGACGCGCTGGCAGCTGAAGACGTTGAAGAAGTGCGCGAGAGGATATAAAACATCCTGACGACCTATACGCCGCGTGCGTTGACGATCCAAAGTGTTCAACTGTGCGCCCTCGTTGCCTCCCTCATTGCGCATCCGAGGAGAGTCTATTTAATAACATTTCAAGAAGACACAAGTCACATTTTCTGACTGATAATAATTTGCTAGCGCTTGCCAGCTCGCATTTCACATTTAGGGTGCAAATTGTAAATTATAACGCGAAAGTATAACGCTGAACCAATCTGTTTGTGAATTTATACAATGTGTTCTTAGATTCGCAAATATTAAGCAGAAATTCAACGTATTAAAAATATTAAAATTAAAATTAAAGCAGCTTCGAATTAATTAATTGAAATAGTTGGGATTATATTAAAGAATTTTTAGTATTTTTTATGTGGATGGTAGAAAAGAGAACACATAGTATATAAAAGTATAAGGAAACGATTCATTCTCCGTATTTGAAAAAGAAAGCAAGACACAACAGCGTGCAGAAAAAATAGAAAATGGGAAATTCCAATGTGTTGAACACTCACTTGAACTGCAGCCGCAAGCAGCGGATAGTTTCATAACTTTTCATTAGATCGGCGGGGGCGGCAGCAACAAGGCACGTGAATCTCTCCTTCTTGAGTACGTCAACTGTAAATCAGCAATGTTTGTGACTCGGCCGCGCCGTATGCAATATCATGTGCCCGCTTTAAATTCGGTGCGGTTTAAATAAAGCCCGAAATGCGAATTAATTTTTAATGCGGGCTCGCATGCGAAGTGTGAAGGATCACAAGGATCACAACACACCCACACGTTTAAATTTAGCCCTGCGCATAGGCACCGCGTTGCGCCATTAATTATTCAAATGATGCGAAAAATGCCCGCAAAATTACTGAATAAATATTATTTCTAACGTGTGTGCAAATTAAATATTTACACGTCGTTTATGCAACATTAATTTTTCTAAACATTGCACTAATTCGGACACATTTCACTCTTAATTGAAACAATTTCATATGCAAATTGTAGTTACGTATGCGTCCTTGAATCCTGTAGCAGCGCGAAACGAAATCAATATTGGTGAATATTTAAATGATTCCTTGAAGAAGAAGCAAGCGGCCGTAGCGTCTTGTCCATGAAGTTAATATATTTTTTAATAAATTGCAGCGTGGAAACTGAATTCCGTTCAATTTCCGTCTCGTCTACGTTCAGAATTGGACTATGTGCTACATGCATTTATAATGCGTGGACGAGCTAAACGCGGAAACTTTTCGAGCGGCGCGCATCTAAAGCGCGAGGGTGCATAGAAGGCGAAGTGAATAATCTTAAACGATCAAATTAAAAACTATGCAATGAGGAAAAAGTTTCCTTTCGTAAATGGGCGCAAGTCTATTCAGTTTATGCTCTTTATCCTTGTTTTTTCGCCGGATTCACGTTCAAATCCGCGTTAGTTTCGTAATGACAGCGACGATGAAACTACAAAAGATGGTTTTAAATGCATTGCGAACGATTTGAATTGAATATATTAGTGAAAGATTTAAAGAAGATTTTACGGTGGCCTTTTAGCTGGCAGAGGACAAAGATGAAGGATTTTCAGTGAAAGAGAAAGTCGTAATTTCGGAGGAGATAATGAGAACGGAGCAATAAAATAGTTAGTAAACAGAATGAAGTAATTAAACAATTTGCTAATGGTTAATAAAATGTATAAATTTGACGATTCGTAGCGTCAAACTTTTGATGATCGCTAACTTTTTTGTGTTCGTCTTGTTTTCGACGTTTTACGATCATTTCTCGCTGGAATCACCCCAAACACGCGCCGCCGCCGAAGGTAGAACGCTTTTATTGACTCGGATGGTTTTAAGAGGGCCGACCGAACGTCGCTCTACTCTACTGATCCAATTTTCGGGATCACAAGCGGGAAAATTGTCATGGAGCGCGTCCCTCCTGCTTCGCACCGTTTCTTCTTCGTCGGCGGGGTAGTAACATGCGGCATTCGAGCGTGTTACCGCATCGTTACCAGCACGGCCGGGAAACTCGAAATAATTCACAAAGTATGAAAGCAACCAAACTGACATGCCGTATCATTTCGTTTATTCTCCAATTATGAGAAGACGGTTTTTAAACCGCGTCAAGTGCTATGAACATCGAACATCGGGGAATGGGGGATGATGCAATATTAGCCGATTAAAACTGCTACGTCGAAATTCAATTAAGTGCCGGCTGAAGATTTTACTTTAGGAGCGCGTTTGATGATGTATGACGACACTGCCAATACGCGAGGCATAACACAATTGGCGGCAGCGGCGGTGCCAGCAATTGGCGGTGCAGCGCCGCGCTTTATTATTAAATGTTTTATCGTGACATTTAAGATTGTCGAGGGTGCAATAAAATTCCCATTACGGATTAAATAAATCTTATGACAGTACAGCGTCTGTTTTACATTGCGCTTTCGGCGGCGGCGACGACGGTGGATGTGCTTGACGAAAATTTTATTCAATTGCGACCGTAAAAATCATCATTCTGTTACCTCTATTATGATCATTTTGCAAGAATAGCAATCTGCTTTTTAGTCGTAAAATTTGCACTTTACGATAAATAATTTAAGAATTAGGTACCTATAATTAATTTATATTATTACTGTCTGCTCTACCCTTCTTCAAGTTTACGCATTTATCAGGAATCAGAATTAGATCAGTTGTTTTAGTCAACGGATTTTTTTATAGCCGAGAATTATTTATTATTCTTTTATTGATCATTGACAAAACGTGTTGGCAATTTTAATTGATAAAATTGATATTCAAATAAACGTGCGGAAAATCGAAATAATTTTTATACATGTCACTTGTCAATGAATCGAAATTACATTAAAATGCATTTAAATGCATATTTTAACTGATTTTGTGTAATGAAAACAAATTTAAATTTCTATTTGCATTTGAATTCATGAATGCATTAATTTATGTGATGCATTGTCAACGAATTATCAATCATTATTATAAATATTTTATAGAAATGTAAGTCGCGGAGTATTTGAAACGTTTTGTGTTAATTTTTACACGAAATTTCTAATTATTTTTGCACGCACATTGGCGGTGCACGCATAATTTCATTTCATTGATGAATAAATGAGAGATTGTTTCACATTGATGATCATGATTATCACCATGACATGGGCATCGTTCCGCGATGCGATGCAGCGAAACGCAGCGTAACGCATCGTTCGCAACAATGGGGCGGGCTTGCAAGCGTCGATGATGCGTTGCAATTCAGCCGCCCCCGTTGGACGCCCGCCCGCCGCACGCCGCTTGCATTTATGGCTATGGTAGCTACGTGTTTGCCGTGTGCCGTTTATATTTTACGTGTCGCACGTTTTGTTTCGCTCCCGTGAAGCGAAGCGTGCCGGCATTCCAATTATTGAATTGCTATATTTTAATTTATTGTCGAAGAATGCAGCAGCGCAAAAATATACGCGTAAAAAGGGAATCAACTCAATCAACTTTTGTAGGCAATCAGCACGCTTATAATCACGCATTAAATGTTGACAATTTAATTCGGCTATGGCGTTTCAGTCAAAAACGCATACGTAAAAATCAATCACACAAGAAGAAATTAATTAATTAAACGCATAGTGCATGATGCTACGCATTTTGAATGCAATTAATTAATTGACGAGCCCTAGGGAGCGCAATGCTAGTATACATAAAGTGGTAAAAACACGTCGATGAAACGTACAATTGAGTCATTAAATCGTCGTCATCGTTGTTGTTGTTGTTGTTGTTGCTGCTGCTGCGGTCTTAATAAATCACGGGCGATGTGCGAACTCACGCAATATTTGCGCAATCAGAGATGGTTCTGTTGTACTCTTCAGGCAACTAACGCGCGCACACTTTGTTTCAATATTTTGCGTGTAGAAAAGGCTGCGCGAATTGCGCGAGAGCTCGCATTTTATAATTGCAATTAAAATATTATGTTCAAGTGCGCTTCACGCGGCGCGCAAACATAACGAACGCAAGCCGCCACCGCCGCCACCACCGGTGCTGCAGTGCTCGAAACAAATATCACGCACGTTTTTCATTTACACTCGGATGCTTAAATAATGTTGTATGCACACCCGCAGAAAAATAACAATATGAAATAACATAACGTCCAGGCGGCAAACAAAATGAAAAATCGCATTCATGCTGTATGAGAATATTAATTGAATTCAGCCATTTTTTTATGTTTGCGGCCGGATTGCGTTTTGTTTTTAGAACGGTTTTTACTCGTATTCACATCAATTGAAGAACAAATATCTGTACAGTTTTAATATGTAAATCTATCAGACACAAATAATGATGTTGCCATTGTTTATTAACAGCAAACATCAACACGATATTTTATTAATAGTTGTTAGACTTTTTCTGAATTAATAGTGCAGATTAATCGGCAAACATAACGCATTAATGAAGCGTTTAGCAAAAACTAAACAAAAATATTTGTCATGCAGATTAAAAATGAATTAAGCTGTGATTAACTTGGAAGAGCACAGCACTTGGAACTCGTGTTGCGCCTCGGCAAAGTTCTCTCACCCAAGTATTCTCTAATGTTTGTCCATTTTCCGAACATTACGCCAAACGCGTTTGGAATTGCTTGCGCATGTAATTCCATATTGCATTCCCATCGATGTATTTATTCCGCTCGCGAGCATTGTTCTCGAGCGGCGTGCACAATGCACTCGGTCGCAGTCTCATCTCCACTAATAGATTTAATTGCAAAATAACTAGAAACTCGAGTGAACTTTATATGTTGTAATAATTCTTAAGAGCGAGTGTGCGCAAATGCGTTCGACTCGCGAGCGTATGCATAAGCCGGCAGCAGCCAACCAGCCGACAATAACGCGCTGCATAAATAAGGATTTTCTCTAGCGAAAGGACGTTTCCATCGTGTTTGCCGCACTCGTTGGCGTTGGCGTCCTTCTTTCTCGCCACCAGCACCGAAGCTGCCTGCCGCTTCGCATGATAATTGCGAACGCGAGCACCGAAACTGTCCCAGCAGCAGCAGCGGTGGCAGCGGCGACGGCGTGTGTATGAAATTCATGAATTGTTTGTTTGCGCCTTTGCGACGAGCGCAGGCAACGAGTGTTTAAAACACAAATTGCAAATTTTGAGTGCGCCCTTGTTATATTTGTGTTTTTGAATTGCCCTTTCATTTCGGTGGCGGTAACTTTCACCCCTCGTCGTCATCGCCGTCGTCGCAAATCTGCAGTTTGTGCAGCACGCGCCAACGCCAAATACACACAGATTTTGAATATGCAGCCCAGCACAGCGGCGTTGCTGAAACATCCCCTTGAATTTTGGTTAATGTCTGCGTGTGTTTGCGGTCGGTGTTAGTGGTGTGTAAGGTTGCAGGTCCACTGAGCGCGAATGCGTTTAATACAAAGTTGTCGCGACCGGGAAATAACTCTTGCGGCAAAGATTTATAATTAAAAATTTTTAATAAACTTTGCGGCCGACTTTTTTTCTGCGCACCACTTTTTCTCAATGGGTTTTCTTCGACGCGCATTGTTACGGTCGCGAGCGGGCGAGGGTTTGTTTCATACTTGCTGAAATTTTTGCAGTGGACATTTTTTCGGGCTGGTGCGTTGCGTTTCGCGCGTTTCACGAGGCTTGTTAGTCCTCGCTTGTTATCCTTGCCGACGATGATTGAATGGCGCCTTGCGCGCGCTCGTAAGAAGGAGAAGGAGGGTAAAGAGTTTAATTTAGTCCTTCGTAAACTGGCTGAACGTTTATCGGCGCTGCGGGGCGAACGGCACAATTCGTCTTGCGAAAACACAATCGGGGTAAACATCAAAGCCGAGCGTGACTGACGAGCACCCGCGCATTTTTCTCCGTTTCGTGCTTGGACAAATTTTTCCCAAAGAGATACGACTTGTTCTTGTCTATTTAAGCCGTCATTCTAAATCTTAATCTGCGTCAAATGCGCTCCAAAACAAGTTTTATACTTCGTAATGTCGAAACGTTATGGGCGCAAATCAAACAAAAAGAAATGCAGCCGACAATGCAGAGGAAGTTTAAAACATCCGAATCGTTTAGATCGCATCGGGCGATCGCATAGTGATTTCACTTCATCGGTGTGGCGCCGCCGAAAAAACGCGATAACATAAAGGGAAATTCTATTAAAATTCTGGAAGCTTTGCATCCAGTCATGGCGTATCAGCATACACGTTCGACGGCTGACTTGCAATTGCAATTTCGGTGCAAGAGCGCGCTTTGCAAAAGGTCGCATAATAGAAAAGCTGATGCAATTGCCATTTAAAACTTTGAGGATGCAACATTTTCCGGTCAAAACTAATATTGTCATCTCGTCTCGTTTTGTTGACTCCTTGTTAATTACGTGATTTGACAAAATAGTGATTGCATTTTTATTTATCAACATTTATGGATTCGTTCGCCGAAAAGGCAAAAAGTCGAAATGATTTCATAATATAAACAATTCCAGACGCTAAAATTAAATAAAGCGAGTGTACGTGCTTAAAGTTTGCACCACTAAATTACGAATGCGCGTTGTCCGCGCTCATTTCGAAAATATTTTCGTTCGTTTGGCTAGCTCTCGTTGAGTTTTCCAAATTTATGCGTCGAACATAAATAAACATTACATTTATGTTGTGTACGCACGTGTCAAAAGCAAATGGTAAATTATTTGAAACTCGTAAAACTATTTACAACGCGTTTCATCCCTTTATGCCTCCACGTTCGCCGGTGGAGGTTATGTTGCGCTTTAATTGTTGCTGGCCCGTTTGCGCAACGCAAAACGTTACACAACATATTTTGTGAAATTTAATTAAATAAATAATGAAATAATCGTGTTCATAATCATTCGGCGCATTTTATGTAGGTACAGCACACAAAATTTAACTACCCCGTAACTTATTTACGCACTACTATTGCGCCGATCCTTTTTATTTCTTTTATCGATTTTATGGCTCGTTTCCTATCGGAATTTTGCAACGCTTAATGATATTCTATAACGTTTTTACGGCTCAAAGTAAGAACTAATGTCGAACATCTTTCGGCTTACTATAGTTTTATAATGTGTTCATATCGGGGCGCACAAGAAAAAAACAAGGGTTGGAAAAAGGAGTAAGAATACGGGTTGGGGCATATGTGTGTTTGCTTGAGGGGGGATAGGAAAACGGCGAGAAAAAGCCGAAGATTGCCCAAGCCATTTCGGCAAACGGCTATGACCAAGAAGAAGTAGGCGAGGAAGAAGTACCGCAAGAAGGGGGATGAAGCTTTGGCCAGGAGATAATAAAAAAGTTTCCTCATAGTGAGTTTCCATTATATAGTTTATTTACTTTCGAACGGAGAAGTCTGCTGTTACTACTTCTTCGTCGTCTTCTTGTGCGTAGCACAAAGAAGAAATAAGTATGGATCGCGACGTCCACCCCGTTTGATTGATTCAGCCAATTTCTCAATGAATCGAACTGGACGTACGTACTACGCATACTCGCCGAACTTGACCATAAAATAAAAACTTTTTGCGTTCGTCCGCCGTATGCCTATAAACTATCTTTGGCCGCACGAGATTTTTCGGCCTTGCACGTGAACGACATGTTTAATTGACCGGAAGAAAAGTGTCCTCGATGATTATGTTTTGCTTTATCACAAAAGCACCAAACAAAGAATTTTCCTCCGCGTGCGCGATGTGTGCGTACTTTAATCACACGTGTCAATTTGATAAATGTGTCAACAGACGCAGCGGAGAGGGATGATAATGATTCAACAGGCAATAAAGAGCGGTAATGGTTTTGAGTGCTTCACATTTTAATTGCAAAGTTTGTTTTAACATCGCGCGCAAACGTAATGCAACGAAATTAAAATCCAAATTACATTTGATTTTAATGTTTATTCGAACGTGTATCAAGTAATTTAATGTCACAAATTACTCCATGAAATGAGCGTTATTATAATGAATAAGATCATTAAAGTATAAATGTCATTTTTATGAATACGCTCGATTAAAATGCCGAATGCGTACAACTGGAGCAGAATCTAGAGAAAGCGGGGAGGAAAAAAGCGTACGACATTTTAATTCAGTCGGAGGCAATCGAAAGGTTTAATTTGATTATCAGTACATACAATATATAAAACTTGTGCAAATAGTGCGCGATATTCGCGCGCAATTGAGCATTTACATGAAAACGAAATTAAAGCTTCGTATACATTGCCTAATCTATTTTTATATGGGCTGTTTTTGCGCAATGTTTACACTGCACTTGCACGGGCTAATAATGCCCGATGCATGTGCTTGCGCAACCATTTCGCAAATGTCGACGAGACCGTGCGCACCCCAGCGAAAAAAGTCATGTGGCTAATTGGATTTTTCGCTAAATGCTAAATACTCCATGGAGCTATCATAAGGCGAGTGGTCTCCATACTCACCGCCGCCCCCGATGTCAGGCAGCACTAATGTGTCGCCATGCATTCCGCCGCCCCCCGCGCCATCGGTGTGACGCCTGCATTCAGCTGCAGTTAAATTTATTTGTCAACCGGTGTGTTTCGCGCTGCTGTTTGTTTGCGCGCACCTAAACGAGAGAATGAAAGCAACTTAAAAAGCGTCGCGCACACTTTCAGTGTTTGCGCCCACCAACGAACTGATGATGATGTTCAATTAATTTAATTAAAACTAGCTAATTGCCATAATAGCGTCGGGCATTTAATTAAAATTAATACGACTTACAGGCTGGTGCACTCATTGCACTTTTTACTGCACGAAAAACCGCCAAAGCGCATTTTGCGTCCAAGAAAATTGCTTTAATTAATATCTTTGAAAATATCTCTAATTATTTCAACAACATAATTCTCTCCACGTTACTGGATATAATTGATTAAGTAGAAAAACTAATTTGACCATTGTAGTGTTTGGTGAAAAATTGTTTTGAATCAATTACTAGACCATCTCAGCCCATTTTCCATCGAATAAGTAAATGGAAAATCCATTTGCTGCTCGTTTCGGTATTTTTGGTTAAATCTTCTTGCGCGTGAGCGCTCCAAAAGCAGATGTGTACAAAGCTGCGCATATTCATTGCTATGTGTGCGAAGAAATTTTACAAAAGCCTTGGCGCTTCTGGTTCTTCCGCAAGAACTCCAACAGTTGTGGTTTGCACGAATATACAAAATGTTTATTACTAAACAACCCACTTATCTCTAAGAAAATCTTATTTGTTTTCATAATAAATTGCCTATTGAAATAATTTATCAATAGATCAGCAGATCTAAAAATCATGTAGTTATCCTGACAGGTCAGGGGGTTGTTTCTTTGTAGGTATGCAAACACTTGGTGGATGGCGCATTTATTCAATCCTTCAGCTCAATGGTGGTCCTCATTCTATGCGGCTATAAGCACGATGCGCAATGTGTGTGCGTACATAAATTTTCGTCCCGGAAACAGCTCGCATTATCTCATTATTCTGCTTTTACTCCCACAATACATCGGAATAATAGTGTCGTCGGGGGCGGCAGCAAAGAAAAGCGATCGCACTGAACAATTTGCTCGTACGCAGCGCAAAGGAGGAAAAAGCAGTCAGACGGGCGATGAGACAACTTTTACGCTTTCACGTTATTGCGATGTAAACAGTCAAAGTGGAAGTGAAATAAAAATTTGTTGAAATGAATGAACACGAAGCGCATACAATGCATGCATGCACTTATGTACTTATATACTCCTACATAGTCGCACACATCTATAGCCAAGTATGTACATACCATGCATACGGACATTGCACATGCACACAAAGAAAGACAAAAAGGGCGACACAGTTTGCTTCGCATGCTTGGCTGCGCGCCGCGGCATGCTGTTTGCAAAGGTTGCAAACGACTGCGCGAACATAAAGTGGATTCGTACGAGTTTACCTCGTTTCCCGTTGTTCTGGTCAATATAATTTTATTTTTATATCTTATATAGGTTATGTTATTATAACCGCAAACGTAACGCGCGTAACGTATGCGCGCACAATTGCCAGCTACCAACCACCTCCGGATAATGCATGCATGCATGCAATCGCACACACACGGACGCGTTTGATGGGGGATGATGATGATGATTCGCCCCCTCTGCATAGATTGGATTATGTTAGCAACCAATTTGCGCGTCTAATCGCCCACACGCGCTAAAATGCTCTGCAGGCCATAAATGTTATAGTGAAATAAGCCTTATTATGATAAGATAAGTGCTTGCAAAGTTGGCCCTGTTAACGTAGCGATGGGGTTGCGTTATGGTCGCTCGCCGAGCATTCCTTTCACTTGTTTTGCATAATTTAAAAACGTTGCAGCCGAGCGCAGCGATTGCAATTACATTTAATTAATTGCTTGTTAAACTAGGATATTACCACGGCTAAGTAATTGCGCGTTTTTGAGGAACTTATTTATCACCGAAAATTTATCGCAGAAAAATCAATTTTGCGGATATTAATCATTCAAATCCAAGGCACTCATGTTATTGATGCGCTGCGCACGCGGCGCGGGGGAATTTTAAAATTTGTCTGGCACTCGAGACGCAAAAAAGTGTAATTTCCAAAATTACTCCGCTGAAAGCCAGCGCAAACCGTTTTCCCCAAAAAGAAGCGCACACCGCGCACGAATGAAAAATGTCTTCCATTGAAACATTTCATGTTTGCCTAGCTGCGCACGCCATCGGCGGCAAAAGGCACACACGTTGTTTGCAACCATCATCATCATGGTGTGCGGTGTTGGCGGCAGCGACGTCGGCGGCGACGGCGGTGGTGGTTTACATTCGAGAGATAGGCAACTGCACACGAAAAAAAGCGTGTCAGAAATCAATAGCCGATCAATCATAATATTACACTAGCCAAGCCTCTCTCGCATTATCGATGACACACCGCCACTCGTACCATCGGCAGGGAGTGCATATTGCCGCCCACCCAGTGTCGCAAAACGCAGTGCATCCATCATTTGCCCTCGCGTAAATTACGTAGCAAACGAAAGAACACGCAAGAAGTGCACTCGTTGTTTATACGTTGCAAAAAACTGTGGTGCATTTTTCAATATTTCACCTCGTTTTTACGCTGCTCAGCTTAACGAATCCAGCACTCGATTCAATCAGCAATATGCAACGCTGCACAACTATCTATATGGTTGTGACCAAGATTCATGATGCACAATGCGATAAGACTGCTTGCGAAAGGGTTGAGTAGGTGGCGAATAAGAAGTTGCTTCGGGATTTGCTGAATGTGAGAAACCAAGTGTATTGAAGATGCTCGAAATAAACAGCTTATCAATATTCTTGAGTAAACACATTGAATTGTACACGTAATACCCACATGCTGAATAGAATGGTAAACTTGAAAAAGCGACATTCTTCCTGCGAATGGCGTGGCTGAGAGGATTTAGAAGAAATGTTGCTTAGGTGGACACCAAGTATGTTTGGACAAAGTGGCACTGTGGAAGAATTTGAAGAACATCCAATGGCTGTAAAGCAATAGCCGTCTTCTTCGTGCGCAGACTCTCTCTTGAGAAGAATGAGTGCGAATTAAGGAGCGAAAGGTGTTGTTGGCGCAACGCCTGCGTAATATATACGATGGCATTGTTCGACGTCAATGGGACCACTTGACTGAGTAGCGTACGGCCGTCCTCTACCCAGGTTTCAATCTGCAAGCACTGCAATCCTTGCTTGCAGTCGTCCTTATTTCTTTCTGACTCTCCTCGCGCTGGAGCAGCCGAAAGTCGAGAGAAGTGCAAACTGCACTCTTGCACCTCATATAGTAAAAGGATAATGTTATCCTTTTTGCAAACACTTGAAGGACGCACGCAGCGTTTTTCGTCTGCGCAACACACGTCCATATTAAATTATCCATTCTCGGATTATATATCTGAGCGAAATTAAAGCGTCAAAATCACATTAACGTCACGGATATATTTCCGGCTGCTGCTGCTACTGCTCGAGCAATATGCAGCCATATTTTCGTTCTCCGGTTTTCTTCCGTTCGACGGAAATGCAAGCTTGTGATTCGTGATAAACTTGGGCAACAAATTCAATTAAATGCCACTTTTTGAAATTCAATAAAAGTGCGCAGCGTCACAGCGCTCCCGCCGCTGAAATAAAGAACGAATCGGTAATCTCTTTATTTTATATGTGCCATCTGCAGCGATCGCTTCTTCAACTTTGCGCGCACTGAGCGTCTTATCATCATAATGCCTAAACACGGAATTGGTCCACATTTAGCGTGCACAGAAAGCGCATTTCTGCCGACAAAGTGCAACTATATTTTCAAGTGCATTTCGCCCGATGCGACGTCAGTGATAAGGATTAACAATAAGCGGGCAATTTGTATGAGATGCACAAACGTCGGCGCGTTTATCGGAAATGCAATGCAATTTTGGGGAAGTTAAAATTGCAAGTGCAATATGTACAAGCGCTGGGAGAGACAATGAAAATCCATTGAGTTTTAGGTAATTTTCCAAGTGGAAATTCCTAGTCTTAACTTTATACCGTTCTTTGGAATATAATAGTTTTTCAATAATTATCCCCTGATTCAATCGTAAATAAGGGAATTTTAAAGAGCATTTAAATTTTAGTATTGTTCCGGAATGTTTTGAAAGTTTGAACAAAATAAAATGAGTATGAGTGGAATTAAGTTAGGAAATTAAATACTTTGCAATCTCGACTATTTCGGAAGGAAGCGAAACTGAATATCGAAATGAATTTTTAATGAATTATGAGCGACCAAAAATATTGGAAGTAAATGCGAAAGTTGCAAGCGATGCGCGAATATGTGTTGTACACGGGTTGCTGTTTAGCTCGGTGTGACGCGTCCTGGTCATCGAGGTAGTGGCAATAAATAATTTCAACTTGATGGGAAACTAATAAATAAAATGCTACCAAATTGAATAGCACTGGCAATACCCGTTCGGCCCGTTTTCTCGCCCGCGTTCTCTCTACACCACGAATACTGCAACGTTTTTGTTGCTGACAAAACGGTGTACAAAAAACGCCAACAGCGTTGCTATAAAATCCCACCGAAAATTCATAAATCGTTCGCTTTTGGCTGGAAATTGATTTTTGCTCAATTCAGTTAAATGTATAACCTGTTAGAACAGAATATATTGTGCTTAATATTCCTTCTCGGCTGTTATTGAGTTAAATGTTGCTCATAATTTTTATGAATCCGTATATAATTTAGGTTTAGTAGTTTAATAATTCATCTGGAAGTGAAAGAATTATTTCAATATCTTTAATAGTTTTCAAAATGTTATTATAAATGTAATTTCGAGCGATTATGCTACAACAGTGGAAGCCAAATCGAAAAGATAGATAAATGTATGCATGCGTGAGGTAAATTTTATTTCCTTGCTATTAAATGATTATCGGGCGTAATTGACATTCATAATCTACGGTAATTTTGCACCTATTATATAATTAGCAATAAACAACGTCATTAATGATCGAAGATTAGTGGCTCCGAAATATTTGTGCATTTTCACATATGATACCTAATATATTTAGGTATTATTAGTACGCGTTTAGTGAGTACTTGTGCAATATTTTTAAGTACAACATTTATTCTTCTTTGCAACACCGTCACCCGACATGGGTAAAAGGTGTAAAGACAAATATAGAATATATTTTTCTGTGAAATTCGTTGTATCGTGATGTAAAAAGAAATTCATTCTATTACAAAACTAATCATTCACTAATCATTTTAAATAGTTTTTTCGTAGATAATCAAATCGAATTAAATTTAAATTATCTTTTTAATAATACAATGTTGCAAGTTATTTGGAAAAAGACTAAATGCATTTCCTAGATAATTTCCGGATTGTTGATATTATCATACATATCATGTCTACCACCGAACCAAAAAAGGCAAGCATTAAAAACGTGGGCATTTATTGAATGATGACATGCAATTTGTACTATTGTAACATCAAATCATTTTTTGATTTGGAAATCTCGTGCGCAATTCCGATCGCTTCCAATTTTAAAAATAGACAATGCCACTCTCGACCCAAATGCACGAAAACAAATAACAAATCATTTAACGAAATGTCATCAGGAATCAATCGTGCATGCTAACGCAATGTGCATCTTTTACTTTTTAGCGCCCACCCCCACCCCTTCAGTGGTAATTTTCCACCCCCAGGCCACGGTGCTATTAAGATCAATATCAAGTAGTTCAGTTGAAAAACGCTCAAGCCGGCAATACTTTAAAAATATTCAATGATCTATTCGCCTATAAACTGAACGAACATCGTCTATAAATAAGGATAATTGAGATATTTTTCTCTAGTTGCCAGCAATAAATTAAGCAAATTTTATTTTGATCTCTATGCGCATGCATGTTTATGCTATCAGCGTGCTGCATGCGAGTTGCATTTTCTGCGATTGCATCGTTTTCTTCGTTTATGCTGGAAACAGCTGCAGTTACGGAATCAAAAGATCATAAATATTAAATATACTCCTAATACGATTCTTATGCAACTTGCATGTGCTGTCATTCTGTTTAGCATAAAAAGAATCAATGTGTGTTTTTATCTACCATGTGTGTTTATAAATGATAACTCATAAATAATACACTTTTGCAACAGTTTTCGACCATAAAATCTTTTATATTCATAAATATACGAATTACCTAATAGAGTGTTTTTCTACGCGTTATTACTTTGAGTTATCTCTCATATTTTATTTAGGTACTAAAGATATGATTCGCAAATAGCTAGATAGGTTGCGAAGGAAGATTTAAAATTCAAAGTAATCGATGAAAATTACATGTCATGATAGGTTAATGTGGCAAGGAGAAACATACTGTATTTAATAGAAATGAAAAATAAAAAGAACTAAATGGCCAAATAGCATATTACATGTAAAACAAGTTTCTTACTATATAAGAAAGGATTCAATATGAACGTGAACAAACTGCGTTTGTATGCAACATCGCGTATGCACGAAAAGGAAAATTCGGAAAATATTCCGCATCGCAAAGCATGAACTTCATATAACAAACTCTCATATACGTCAGCGGCAGGATAATATAATATTATATAGCGCAAACAGCTGGCCCACGACACACAATCTACGCAAACAACGTACGCTGTTGTCGTCGTCATTCGTACACAACAACGCATTGTACGTGGACGCCCGTTGTATCATAATCCTGCAGGACGAGCCCGCGTGCCTGCTTCGCGTTGTGACGCGACGGCAGCGACGGCGGCATCGTCCTTCGCATTCAACTTTTGGACCTTTCCCCGCATGCGGCAGCACGTCACATGCATGTGCCAATACGCTCCGAATGTGTCTCGTCCAGCCATCCCGTCGCGCGACCATCCGCTCCCGACTCGCCGCCACACTAAATATATATGACAAGCGCACACGTCGTGTCCTGTCCTTTCGCTGTCAATTCGCAAATATTCCGAACGAGTCCGACGTCTCGTTTCCTTCTTCTGAGTCAGACACATGTGCGCCTCGCAAGCGCGATTTCGATTAGAAGAAGAGGATTCTTATTATTGTTAAAGATTACATTGACAAGTTCTGCTCCCAAGTCAATATAAGCAATGTTCTAATAGAGCTATTATTACCACTGAAACTATAACTCTCCATGCATTTTTTTTGGTACTGATAACGAATGCATTGCATTCAGAAATAATATAGCTACAAGGGAGGCATTTGTTTAACATCGAGTGCGCGCGAGGGAGAAACGCATTGAATGAAACCCCGCTTTTTGTCTCAGTTGAAACGTTCAATTAATGTTTATTTTGGGAATGCACGCAATTTATTACCTGATACACACGGCACGGCTAGCACGCGTTTCGGGTTTTGGGGGGAAAGCGAGCGAATGACTCGCTACATGCATGCATTTATCAGAAAATTGTATTCAATGCATGTAGCCGGGCGACCAGCACACCGTAGAAACACGAAGAACGCAATGAACGAAAGCCAATCTTTTTGGCGGGCCGCATATAGAATGGAATCGAAATAAGAGGGCGAATTTAAATGCGAACGGCGCGCACACCCGGGCACATCGCAACAGCAACAAACACACAACAATGCGTCGAAAACAAAAATCGAAATAAACGCCGTTAATAAATCGCTTTTTATCAAACACAATGGCATTGAGTAACTAGTGCAAACGTGCGCGCCATTTCAAACACATGTTTAGACTTTAAAATATTTGCGCTCATATTTTTTCGACGCAATCGGGGTATGAAATAATTTTAATTCGGATCGCCATTTGCGCGTTCGCGTAAAAATACGAGCGGGGTGGGAGGTGGCTAATTTCAAAGGCAGCGAGCGAATCAATTTGCGCAAAAATGTTTGCATGAAAAGTGGCGCTAATTCCCATAAATAGCATCATTGTTATTTCGAAGGGGATTGTCATAACTTTCGTTTGAATTCCAATTTTGGCGCACACATAGAAGTCGGCCGGAGCGCAGTCGAAAATGAAATAATTCAGAGCACTTTTGGCCGCCGCCAATATATTCTACCTTTCCGTAATTTTCCACCGCCACCGCCGCCGCCGCCAACGCGCACATAATTTGTTCGCCTGTTTTCTAGCCCGGCACATGTGTGTCGAACAATGCCACTTTTTAGCAGAACCTGCCCGCTCGGACGTATGCATTTAAAACTAGTTGTTACAATTTCCCGGCCGACACTAGCTGAATTGTACGCGCGAATGAAATGCATTCGAAATGCGCAAAATTTTATAACTTTCCAATTCGACCAACTGTCTCAGCACTAGTTGAACGTGTCTGTTACAACTTTTCACGGCTTTTTATAACTTTATGCAAATTACGTCATTGCTCATTGTTAGATCGCTTCTCAAATTAAATTTTAAACCATAAAATTGCTTCATAATATTTTTTCCTAATACCAAAACTAATAATTTTTTGTAGAATTCACATGGTTGAATAAGAGTAATATCTATTCTTAAGCAATTTGGAAGAATCTTAAAGGTTTTATGTGATTATATTTTTTATGCGTTTAACAAACTTGTTAAGGAACGATATACGTTAGGAAAAATAGTTATAATTTTATGACTAGTTAAGACCAATAGAATAAGTTGAGAAACAAGAAATGCGTATCGCAGGAGTTGAGAAATGAAATAATTATAAATCGCGGAACAATAACGAGATATTGCAAGTGAAACTATAAAACGATAATAACCGACGGGCATAAAAGAGGAATAAATAAACCAGATGCACTACACGTAAAAGTGGCGTGGAAGATAAAGAATATCCGGCTGTATCTTGTAGCGTGAACAGCAAAATGTACGTCTGGGAAGAGTAATTACGCAGCGCCTGAAGACACGAGAATATAAAATTAAAGTTATTGTCTCGCGATGTCGTCTCATCAGGTTGAGTGATTAAACGAAGCAATCGTCATTAAAATAATTGTGTACGACTGAAAGAAAACAAAAGATTTAATATTTCGCTCGCACGAAAACCGCAAGAAGCAAGCTCGTCGGGCGCTGTGCGACATCCGTCGTTTTTCTCTTCAAAAGCCGCATTCCATCAATGATTGTGCACTTAGTGATAGTGCGCGAGGCGCGCACGAATAAAACGCTTGACTCAATTCACCGAAAACACAGCGCCTGTGTTTCGGTTTTCCAAGGATTTTCACTCGAATATACCTTCAGCCTAACACAAAAGAAAACTCTCTTTTAAATTCAAACTACAATTTCCCAATCAGTTTTCAATAAGGTTCTATCTTCTATGAAATAGTTAAACTGATATTGAAAATTCTAGTGCATTACGAGTGTTTGTTAAATGATTTGGGAAACACTCAATATGCAAAAGCACTTATGAGATAAAGAAAGAACAATTTCCCTCGGATTTTCCACACATGCACGAAGAGTAACTACTCAGCACAGCGTTCTTTAGGGCTTTTGGGCTGCAACAACATTGCATTGCGTCTCGCTCGTGCAAAGTGCACCACGAAGCACAGCAGTAACTTAATTTCAACTCGACCAGGTTGTAGTCGTTGAACAAACGATGAAATCGGCTGCACTCTGGCGATAAGTCGCGCGGGCAGATTGGGCTGTATAGGTAGATTTAGATAGATTAAGATTGAACGCCGCCCTTCTATCTCACAATGGCATTGTTTCAAGCTCGAACACTCGCACGCCGAATGTGAGAAGCAAGCGAAACTATCTTCTGACGCGCGAATTAGGTACCGTCTCCTCTCGCCCACCCCCCACGATCATGATATCCGACTTAATTGGGCGCCCGCACTTATTTTCTCGACGGTGTGCGGCGACGGCGGCAAAACTTTTCAATTCGGATCGAAGTTAATTTGCCCCATCCCGCCGGCCGCGTATTTACAGTTTAATTACGTATTTCTATCGGGGGATTGGATCAAGACAAAAGTTTAATAGCACACTCGTACTCGCCGAGAGGAGACGCGATTCCATTTCGCCTGATTGCTTCCAACATGTCGGCTACGTATATGGCATAAAGCTCGCGACAACTTAACGCTATTTTAATTTATGTGGTGTCTCGTGATGCGCTATTAAATAACATTTTTCCGGAGCGTGAAAGCTCGCGTCGCATAATACTTTGGAATACGCGCACGCATTCTTATGTCGCGTGCAAAATGCGAAATGCGGTAATTGTTTAAGAATTTCGCAGGTTATGCCCGTAGCGCCAACATAAATAAAACTAGCCTGAAGGGCGCTTTTGTAAAGTTTTCCCCAATGTGTGTGCAAGAGCCAGCGCGCGCGCGGAATTTCCATGCATTTCCATGCCCTTTTCGCACACCTTTTGAGCGTTCGTGCGCCCATGTGCATGTCGAGTCGGGGGGGCATGTGTGTGCGCGCACGTCGCGCTTGTGATACAAAGCTCCCCGGCGATAAATCATGTCAACAAATCATGGCGTTATATTATCTTCAAGTACATACAAGAACTAGGAACACGGTATAATAAATAACATGTTTATCAGCGGCGAGTGGTGTATGGTTTTGTAGCTGGTGCTGCCACCGCCAGCCAACCATGGTGCAGTCGTGCGCCCGCGCCACATACTCATTGTGAAGGTAATGGAAAGGATAGTAAAGGATTGCGATAGGTACTAAGTTGGACGCGCGCGGCGCTGACATCGGTAACACGCGGAGGGAACAACCGGGGGAGCAACCTGATGTTGTGTCCCCTCCATACACACAGAGTTTATGTGCCTGCTGCCTGCTGCCTGCGTCGTCTGCTGGGAACCTCCCGGCTTGCCTTGACTAGCGGACACGCCAAATAGGACCCATTGTTTCACAGAATGCACTGGTAATGGGAAACAGTTCTGCGGTCATCCAGTTCCGCTATGTCAGCGCACAATGCCGACGCAGTCAGTCTGCCAGCGAGTCCCGCAAATGATCATAATGTAATGATTGCCGCCCCATGATCATACGTTCTATTTTTTATACTTTTGTCTGACATTCTCATCTACTTATGCTCTGAAAAAACCTCGAGTTTTTGTCGTAAAACTTTCCTCGTTTTTATGATACTAATCACTAATAATTCTCTATTAATTTTATCAAGTCGAACGAAAAAATAGACAGGTCATGAAAAAGTCAAGTAGAAAATAGCAAATAGAGTTTGAAAGAATTGGAATGGAATAATTTAGTTAGGAAAAACAACAAAATTGATGTCACGCAAAAAAGATAAGTGTCTTCTTTAACAAACAATCGTAAATAACTCGAAGAATATTTGTGATTTATTTGCTCGATTGTTAAGAACTACTAATAGAGCATAAACTCAAAATTTATCACAGAGAGAACATATCAAGAAAGCAAAACTCTATGGCATTGCGTAAAAACGATTTGACGAAGGATAAATATTGCTATAGAGTAAAAAGTGTTCAACAAAAACCCAATTATTCAAATTTATTTTAAACCTAACAATATATTGTTAGTTTTTTTCGAGAGATAGTAACATGTCCATCCGCCACGCGAGTCTATTTCTGTATTTGAACAACCTTTTTGTGCATATTTGCACAATTTGAATCAGTAAAAGTCAATTGCTACGGACTGGAATCACTACCGAAGCAGTCCGCCGCCCCCAAGCGTCGTGTACGTACACGTGCCCAACACGTGCGCACGTGTTGCTGCAGTCGGGCGGCGCGGGCGGCAAACGAGCACAACACAAAGGCCACAGCACTCGAATGTCCTTCGTTCCCGAATCAAACTATCAAATTGAATCGCATTGAAAAGAATAACAATGGGGATCTAACTAAACGAATGTACGTTCCGGATGAGGATGCTCCACATTCTCATCCCCCTTCCCGAGAGCTCCGGACTATTCCGGAACGGTTCAGTGTATACGCAATGAATGCATCGATGAGTGAAACTAGTTATTTCTATTTGGCTAATCAATTAATCTGATTTCTGATTACTGTTTTGATTGTGCATTTAAACGTTCGAAATAATTTGCGAATATTTTTGAAGTCGTATGCATGGTGGTGGCGCTTTGTTATTTTTCGTTTTATTGAAATTGAAATGCTGCAGCAAAAGAAGCACGTAACAAACCAGCTAGGTGATGGTCTGCTGAGTTCAATGACAACGACAGTAGTGGCGGCGGCAGTGGCAGAGCCCCGTGTTAGGGACGGTAGCGTTCGTTACACTCAAACGGATGCGCACAAAGAATTAATTGACTGCATCGCAAATATTCGCACAAATGGCCGTCTCTCTATTATCGGCGACTGAAGCGTGTGTTCGCGCGCATCGGGAGTTGTTAGTCGGAATGGATTTCCTCTCTCCTCTCGACGCCATACAAGTGTGTAGTTTGCGCGCCATTGCTGACCATTTCCGGTGGGACTGAACATGCACCTCTCGTGCATTATCAATGCAATCCATCAAGTCGTCAGGATCATCAACGTGTTGCGCTGACGTGTTGAGGGCGAGCAAAAAACTCTCGCTCGTCCGCCTCGGCTCGTATTTAATTACGGCGCGCAAATTCGGTTAAGCAAGGTTATGCCGGGATTAAGTAAGGTCAGAATACAAAATATCATTGCACTCGATGCTATTTACTCGCGCAATTTGCATGCCGTGCCCGGCGTTGATATGAAATCAGTGCAGGGGCGGGCGCGCGCGCACTGTTTTGTAATCAAGTTATTTTCCAGTCGCGTGCGATTCCCAGCGGTCTTGTCAATGGTGCGCAGCGCATCGCAATGAACAATCAAGCGCTCACGCGCCCAGATTCCCAGATTCCCAGATCGCACCGTGGGGCGCGGAAGGCATCAAACAGAGTTTCCACCTTTCCGTTTTGCGTTGAAGGAGCGAAGGAGCATCAAACTTCCGCCATCTCACTTGGTGCACTTCTTTGTCTTCTCCTGGTTGCATCCGCCACACTCGCCAACCATCTGAATTGCTTGATGATATCCTGGCGGATGCATCCATCCCTTTCATACGTGCCGCTCTGTTTGCGGCGCTCATGAACCGACACCTTTGCAGTCCACTGCCGCATGCAAACTAGCTAGACGTTCCCTTGGGGGTTGGTGACGCCACCAGCTACCAGCCACCGACGTTGCACCACCGATATGCAAATCCGTATTCACACGAAATTAGGTGCCCATTTAACGCGCAAAATATTGATAGTCCTTAATTGAATCACTGGCGAGAACAACTAAATAACGTAGTTTTTCAACCCCTTTTTCGGCAGTGCTCGCGCTCGTGTATAATTAATTGATCGATCGTTCGATGCGCCGATAGTGATGAGACTGGATAAGGGCGTATGCGCTATTAATTTGCCAAACGTGTCTTCACGCGTACGTGCAACTGTATGCAAAGTCCTTCAAAGTTGTGTGTTTGTGTCGCACACAAGCACCTGAAACCACCCCCGCACACACCACATGTTCATCTAATCTTGCGCGGCTATGAATGTATGTATGTAGGGCAACATCATCCCCAAACCCAACGTGCTACTCTTCGCAAAAGTTGTTAAACTCCCATCGCATTTGCAAAAGAGCTACCAACTATGTGTACGCGATTACATCAGTGCTTTAGTCCTTGTCAACTTTAAGGATAATCGGAGCCTTTACACAGAGCGAAATCATCCGACCAATTCTGAAAGGGTCAATAATATGAACGCGAGACCCCTTTCTACCTATTAATGATTGTTTTAATTAAGTTACGTTTGTATCAATTTCCCTATTGACAAACTTGTTAATGGTCTCGAGATTATTTCATCGCGCGACGACAACGCACAAAGGAAGTCGACAGAGCGTGCGTGAAAAACAGGCCGGGAAAACGGGCGAAGAAGGGAGGAAAATGTTTTTTTGATGAAGAGCGTCCGATATGAAATTGGATTTTTGAAAAATTGCGAATAAATCCGGGTGGCATGCGCATTTTATTTACGAGCATTACGGGGATTAGATAAAAATAATTCGTTATTATTTATTTGCAGATAAACGCAATTGAAAAGTGGCAAATGGCAATAAAATCGATGCAATTTGCGCGTCGTTTGGCAGGCGCGTTTTGCGAGCTGGGATATCGCATGAAAAATTTCCTGCTTCGACGCGATAACCCGGATTGTTAGAGGATTGCGTAAGCATTTTCAATTCACACAAAAAAGTGTAATTTTTTTCGCCAGCACATATAGGCGCCTGGCAGCATATTTTCGGTAATAAATTATTAACAGCAATTGTAATGGAATTTGAGCATTGCAAAAGTGCACTTTTGAACGCCTGTTTAGCTTTCATGTAGCACGACTGTTGCAAGTGAGTTCTCCTCGGCCGACAGCAATGAGTTTTAGGTGCACCAAAGCGAGTTATTTATTGTATGGCTTTATTTTATCGTGCGCGAGCAAACGGAGCCACTCGTTCTCGATGATGCACAATTGCGCGTATCGCGTACATCAGCGTAATGCGCGCGATGAGAGAAAAATTGTAATATGAATGGAGCAAATGTGTGTAATATTTCTGCACTTGCACGCGTCCAGATTTCATATTATTTTATTTATTTATTATCCGCCCACAGCCATGTGCATTGAATGGTGGTTCTTGCGCGCAGGATGGCGAAACGTGCCATCCTCAGCGTACGTCGAGATGAAGCGGAACGCACCGGCAATGCAACAACAATACACAGTAACAAACGAAACAACAACCCTCTCTCGCCGTGCGACTGCTGCTGCTGTTGTATGTGCACAAAGCGCCCAGCGAAAGCACCATCAAAACGTATAAAAGTGTATAAAAGTTGAAAATAATGACCGCGCGCCACGTATAAATCACTTTTATATGCGACCATTGATATTGTAAACATTTCATTCACGGTGCATTAATGCAAAACAAATCGGTTTTTTCAAGGAAGTCATGCAGTTGAAAGTTTTCATACATAAGCTTACTTTTTCTGGATGCTTCGTTGAATTCAATTGCGAAATACAAAGACGTAAATCTTGCAACAACTAGCAATAAACTGCATACAACAAAATAAATTGATGGGTAAATATCGCATAAAATTGCATTCACCTAAGTAGAAGAACACGCCATTGCGGGATCATAGTAGTCGTAAAATTTAAATATGCATGATAATATTAAAAACCTAAACAATAAAATGCAATTCAGAGTTTTATCACAAAATTTACATTCGGCACGCGGCTGATTTATTGCGCCAATTTGTAATTTCCGATTAATTTTTATATTCACTGCGCGCAGCAATTTGATTTAATAAAAATAGCAAATTTATTGTTCCTCGCGTAATTTATTGAAGGCTCTTTGCGCCCGGACAATGGCGGCGCAATAAACAGCAATAAATTTCGAATTTAAACGTGGAGATTACATATTTTTCAATAATTAAAAAACGGTATAAAATATATGTTTTTTATCCTTTAACCAGTGTTCGTTTTTTTAATGGCGATTGTAACATGGATTCACGTTTTTATGATGTGCGAATTGTGTAATTATTCGAGGCAGTCAATTTTATTTTTTAAATTTGCGCTTGGAACTTATTTTAATGCCCGATTAAAAACCTGGAGGAATTATCCCGCGTTAGTGGCAGGTAAATCCCTAGTTGATGTTGGTGGATTTGCGTATAAATATCGCTAAATGCTCGATTATTTGTCAAATATATCATGATACAGCGAATAAACGATGCGGCCGCACCGGAGAAAATCCGCCGGAGCCTATACGAATGCGATCGAAACGTGCGCATGTTGTAGATGAATCAAGTGAGGCCTCGTTGTGTGCATAGTAAATAGTTTAAAACAGTCGTGGATTATAAGATGACGGCCGGCAATAAATTTTCACCTCAACTCGACGTCTCACTTTATCGCGCACTGTGCACTACCCACTTTTACCTATGTATTTTATCGGTATACAAAGTGTATGCGCTTTCGAAATTAATTTTCCAACTTTCCGTGTCGATTACTTCACGAGTAAAGTGCTCTTGCTCATGCCCGCCAAATATTTAAACGCATCGAACTGTATTTTATTACACAAGATTTTATAGTTTGATCGTTTGCGCTGAAGAGCGCAATAAAATGACGCATTGCGAAAAGAGATTTCGGCGGACGCGTCTCACAGTAAATAATTTATTCTAGCGTAGGTGGATTAACCTTTGATTTAGGTATGCAAGTGGATTACCTCGTCCCACACTGCTTGTGAAACGAGCTGAAGAGGAAAAGAGGAAGGGTAATCATTAAAGCCGATTGCAAACCGCTCATTGCTCGCGTTTAAAACGTATCGTAAATTACAAAGCCATAATCGTTGCTGACACCAAAATGATGCAACAATTTTCGTAAAAACTCCTCTTTTTTTGCACTTCGTACTTTCGACTCTCCGTTTTATGTAAACCCACTCGTAAAACACATAAAATGACCAACGTTGTTGTAATTATAAAACTTAATATAATTAAAACAAAATGTGTTTAAATAATCATGCAATGAGGACGTTGTGCGGCAAATAATGTGGGTTTTTCATTAAATTATTTATGCATTAATTAATTTATAATTCATATAAAATTTATTTATACTTATTTACGCCCGCTATTGCAAATATTAAAAATGATGTATGCGCAATTCAATTAAATAATTAAAATTACTAAACTAATTAAAAAATATTAACAAATATTAGTTGAACTAGTGTACAATTTATGTTTAATTTCGAACCGTAGAAACCAAATATTTTACATTAATAAAATTTGCTGCGAAACGGAATTGAGCAAAATGGTAAATTGCAAAACATAAATGCATAAATAAATGAATTTCGAAATGCACTCAAATATAAATTTAAATGCGTGTTTTAATCTACAGATTTAAAAATGTGCGGATACTTAATTAAATAAATGTATGAGCTTGATATTTACAAAATACGCTTTTTCGCGTTTTTATTTGCGTCAATAATGAATAAATTTGATAATTTTATTGACTGTGGCATAAATAACCACTGCAGCGGTGTGCAACTCAATACAGTTCAATACGAGTCACCGGTGCGATAAAAATAAATATTTAAAATTATAAATAAACTAGGCATTTACATGCAGATATCTCATGTAAATAATTTTACGGAATCATACAGGTGGCTACAGAAAATTGCATTAATTATTTACAACTTCAACGAAGAACCATGCTAAAGTCGCCTCGGTATTTAATAATGGAATAGTTTTAACTCTGTACGGCCGAACAACTTTACGAAGCATTACAATAAAATAAATCAATACAATATTTATATTTATACCGTGTACATATTTAATATTTCTAAAGTGATCATTTATAAGTATTTAAACAGTGAGTAGTAGCAGTTTATTTTTATGCGACTCACATTAAACCATTTTGTCTTTTTATGCACTTTGTATCCGTGCGTATCGTGTACGTATTTTTATGCATTTGACATTGCGTATTGCGTTGATTCGATTATACACGATTTATGCCATAATTAATGCGCTGATTTTTGCGCGCATAATATTTAGATATAAATAAAATATTTTATTCTATTAAATTGAATCTTTTATTATCATCAATCGCAAATCACAATAAATTTCATCGCGCATTGTCGGTGCATATGCATGCATTCGGCAAATATTCGCACGTTGTGCAGTAAAACACACGATACAGACGCGTTTCCCAGCGGTGGAATGAAATATTCAAAGGCACACCACCGTTTCGCACATGGACATGGAGTTTTCACCCCTGCGCATGCAAATGTGTCGAAAATTTCGTATTGTTTTATGCGAGCGCGCTTTTGTATTTGCTTTCGAAATGGCAACGAAATCAAATCAAATCAAATAGCATATCAACATATAATATATTATTATTGTTATGCATTCACGTTAATCATTTGCACAATTTTTTATTCTTCCATTGTGTTTAAATTTTAAATCCCTATTTATTTACATTTATTTATTTATCACTTGTAAAATGATAAAGTATAATTTATAACAAAAAATGGATTTCGAAAAATTTGAAAAACGGGTTGCTATTTTCTATTTTGTCTAATTGCAAAAGATATATTTGCAGTTGACTATATTTTGGCACGTAGTTCGGAGTGAAAATCAGTTTGATTCAATGGCATGTAATGAAAACCAATAAAATCCGCAAGAAAGCGGCCGCCTCTTCCTCATGCGAGTGCTCGGGAAGAAGAACGATCGCGTTTTTCTTTTACCACTTGACCGGGAAGAGTAAAGAGATATGTTGGAAAACGGATAGCTACGCGTTAGCGTTTTCTTATTATTTTTCAGCTCGCTTCACGCTCATTGCAATATGTCTCTTAATAAGTTATAAAGAAAACATGTGTCCTTACAATCGATACAATAGTTACGCCATAAATTATTTTCCGCTACAATTTTTGCTCAGCGCTTGTAAAAGATTGTGTCAGATCAATAGCGGGAAAATTAGTTAAACAACTGGAATATAAGAAAATGATCTCACACTGTTCTATTTACGTTCTGCAAACTATAAAGGATACACATCTCTTTAAAATAAATCAAACTATTTTTAAAATTATTATGCTTATCTTGAATTTGCTATGCAATCAAATATTATGAAGTCATAAAAGTCACTCATTATTTACAGATTTCATCGCAGTTTTCCGGCATATTTTGTGACAGAATATAATAATGTAAAATAAAAATACTTTAGCCTACAGCAGGAGAACGCGACGCTAAAATAAAATTGCAATGCAATTACCAACGTAAATAAAAATACTTTATAGAAAATTCCGAAAACAATCGGAAGCTAGCAAAATACAACGGAACTTTCAACTTTCACTTTGATTTATGTTTGTGTGTTTGCCATAAACAAAAAATCAATAGAACGCTTGACACAGAAAGTAAAATAGCGATAGAGACTCGTCGACGTCGTCGTTTTGCATGATTAGAAAAATGTCCGAAAGGGATGAGCGTCTATTGATCGTCAGTTTACAAGCAAATGCATTTGAATGACGGAATAAATCTATTACGAACTGATAAGATTGCTCATAAATGCATGAATTCGCTCGCATATTGAGCGTTTATTAGCTGCAGGTATCCGGCGTCGTCATCAGACGGATAGCAGCAGCGGCGGCGGCGGCGGCGACGGCGGCGGTTACCAGCCCATAAAGCATAAGCATATACGACGAGGTAAACACCGCTTTGCCAGTGAATTACGTGCGTTAAATTTGATCGAGCCAATTTTGTCGAAACATCAAAGAAGGCTCAATGTTGTTGTCAATGATGGCAGCGCACAGTGCTTTCAATCGGACGCATACGCGGGTTGTTCCAATATTTTCAAATTACTTCTCTAATCTCGCATAATTCTATAACAATTTTCTTCGTGTGATTAATATTGATTTAAAGGCAAGAGCCCATTTCTGCGTAAACATTTGACGACATAGTCTGCGTATGGAAATTTTATTTGACAAATCTTTTATGCTTTTAACAGACTTACTAGGGGATGAAATATGTTAATGTGTCGATCCTAAAACCGGTTATTATTGAACATTTTACAAACAACCTTGCTTTATTCTAAGGCCGTCATGTCAAACTCCAAACTATTCTCCTCTGTAATTTGGGTAGCACCCCTAATGATAATTTTTTATGTTGTTAAACAAAGGTAAACTTCCTAAATTTTATAATACCCTGTGCATAACAATATGCATCATATATCAACTCGTACACACACTCAATATTCACGTCGTTGTTACGTTAGCGGTACAATGCAAGCTGCTTGGCGAAGGGTTTCCGAGGGCTGTGAACGTTGAACGCGTGTATCTATTATCGCGATATAAATGTGTACATTATATTCGCAAATCGTTTCATAGTTGAATGTAAGTGCCAGAGGAATGTGTGCACTCTCTCGTCATACACGGCGCTCGAAGGCGGCAGGCGGCAGCGGCAGCAGAGACGGCAGTGTCGCAGCAGTTATTCAAATAGTTCTTGACGCTCCAACGCTGTACAAGACTTCTTCCTTTTTGCTCGTCGCTCGTGCTCTCGCGCTTAAGAGCGAGCGCATTATCAATGTTTAAATGCTTCGAAATCGAATGAACATTAAAGCGCGACAGCTTAGACGCGCGACGCGTATCCTGAATATTGAAACTTACGGTACGCGCCTTCCTTCGAAGAGCTAATTTATTATTGTATTGTTGGCGGGTTTCCCTTCGCTTGGTCGGCGCTTAATTCTTGCTCGCTTAACACAAAACAACGTTTGAATACTAACGTAATTAGCTGCTCAATATGAATGATTTTCCACTTTCCACAGCTAACTGTTTCCTAATTGTTTCGGTGTATTGTTTGCTGATTAAACTTATCCACATTTTTAGTTAATGTTG
Organism: Anaulacaspis nigra; assembly: GCA_030264675.1. Classification (NCBI taxonomy): domain Eukaryota; kingdom Metazoa; phylum Arthropoda; class Insecta; order Coleoptera; family Staphylinidae; genus Anaulacaspis; species Anaulacaspis nigra. Next base: position 61,662 of record JARJDV010012189.1, on the reverse strand, counting down.
GTTAATAATCTTTCATGATTAATGATCGATGATAATTTAACTTTCCCAGGCGAGCGATTTAGTTTTGTGTTTTCAGGCCTTTTAAAATTCATAATTATCTAGTAAATCGTCTCTTAATTAAAAATCAATAAATGAATTATCTTCTAATTAAATATTACTCAGCCGAGCAACGTAGAAAGTATAAAGTTGATTCGTTTATTGATTAATCAATTACGTGGTGATTTTTTACCTTTTTTAGCAACATATTGTTCGTCGTTTTTCAGAAAAACTCATTTAGCACTGTTTCAATTAATTGCAATCATCAATTGTCGCACAATTTGCAGTAAATGAATATCGCAGCATTTATAAAACAACAAAAAAAAGCGCTGACAAGTTGCAAGCCAGGGACACAAATGCGACATTAATATGTTAATTTCGTTGTTGTGTTTTTCATCGGTTGTTTTTCGTCGGTTGCTAGTCTTTCGACAAACGGGGAAAAATTCATTAGGAATACAATTTCTTGGACATTTCTCTCGCAGCGCACGGTGCCATTTATTAATCGAATGACACTCGGCGGCCGTAATATTTTTCATTAACTTTTAATAGAGTCGATTAGTCATTGTCCGAAACGTTGAGAGCGCGACGCGCCATTCGCGTTGGCTTTCTTTTTTAATAAAAACCTCATTTGTCGACGACTTGCAAACTTTTTTTCTGCAGTAAAAGCGCGCGCGCATAACGTCCATCGCCTAAGCTCGTCTCTCAGTTATATCCTCGTTTTATTTTGGAATAATCCGTTATCCTTTCGACTTTATCCTTTATCCTGATAATATGTTTGTCGCTGCACAGGAGAGACGCAACGTGTTTGGGTCGTCTTCAACTCGGGGGCCGTATAAATAATAAAGCGCGTATATATTACCGTAACGGTAACGCTCCCTCGAACGTTTATCGATTACCAGAGGGCATAAAGTTGCTTTTATCCTTTTCTAGGGCGAAGCGCAATTTTTTTTACTATATGTATTTCGCGTCTCCAATCGCCTCTCAGCAGAACGCTGCGTGCAAACAGAAAAGGACGAAACGAATGAAGCGCCACCGCGCCGCGTAAGACGCATGGGTGTAAAAGGAGCAGAAGGAAGGACGCCGAGGAGGCGATGAAACAATAAAAAGCTTTAATGTCGGGGTGTATTCGCCTGCAAGGCATTTATATATATCAAGGAGCGGGCGCGCGCAGATAGATTTACACATCCATACCGCAAAAAGGTGCGAATTGCAATTATATTTTCGTGAAAAGCGCCGTTCAGGTCTTTTCGAACAAATGACTTGGAATGCACGTTCCTTATTGAGAGTATGACACACAATATACCTAAACATATCATTATTTCGACGCAATTTTCCATTATTTGTAAGAAAATACGCATGGCCGGATTCGTTTACTGGAATTGAGGTTAACTCGTATAATTCCAAGGTTTTTCCGAGATGTAAATTGCGGATTTTGTGTTTTTTGTTCGTCGGTGGAGTGAGGGAACACGTGTGACACTGTGCGTGATCCTATTTCTTTCGAAATTCCCCTTCACTACCCATACACACCTCGGCGGGCTGCTTCGTTTTGCTCCTGCCGTCGCTCTCGGCACGTTTCACGTTGCGTTTGTTTCCATTCTGCGCAACGGAAGGAAGTCAAGCATTGCTAGCCTAGAAACCATTCGGTTTTGACTTGGAAGAGGTATCAATACGAAGCGTTGCAAACGCACGGCAACGCTGATTCCAGAATTCGAAATATACGAAGGTACGTACGAGCTGGGAAAGTCGCGAGACGAGAAGAAGGAAAAATAACTAGCAGAAGACGAGCGCCGGCATTGTATTTACACATCTAGCGGAGACAAACAATCCCAGCACCGACGACGGCGGCGGGTGCGAAGCAACTTTGTTAGCTTCATTGCAGCTTCTTCAATGCCTCTATACATTACAAGTATGTGCTCGTGGAATTGGCACGCCGTTGAGGCAAAGTATGCGCGCGCTAAAAAACGGCAAAGAGGGGCGGCAAATAATTCAACTTTCACATTCCACCTGCGAACACGTCTAACAAAAAAGCAAGAAAGAAATTGAAGCAAAATCACAATTCCGCATTACATATCATCATACGTATTCTTCATTTGTGTTATAGCAAGGAAAAAAATTGATATTTATGGCGGTGACAAATATCTTAGATGCGTGAATTCAACGATTCTGAAAGCGACACGTATTTTCTATTATTTCTTCGTATTTTCTTCTAATGAGAAATACATTTTCCACTGCAGATAATTTTTGATTTATTCGCAAGAAACTTTTAGCATGTGATATTTGAGACTTTATCGAGTGAATGAGTAGTAAAATAGGGGATGTAAAAATGCTTTTTGAAAATTTTGATTTATAGAGCGTACAAAGTTCAAAGCTTTCTGGAGAATTGAAAAACAAATTCGTAAAAGTTTGTATAAAGTGTGCGCCACAGTAAATCGTCAAAAATAGCAACGCGCCGAAGAATAGTGAGAGTAGTTTGGTAGACTTATTCAATTATATGGCCGAGACTCCGTCACCCGGTTTTATGATAACGTAAAGGTCGCGCGATATTTCAGAGGCGGCAGATTCGCGGAATGGCTGCGGCCGCGGTTATTACCCATACGTATCCCGATTTATTAGAATAGCACCCCATATAATATCCAACGTCGATGCACACACGCACGTTCAAGAGACGCGCGCACCGCGCAAACTTTATATATTTATGCCTAGCATACGATCAAACCGCCGGCGCTGCCCCCGTCGCTTAGCGCAAAGCGACGACAAACGAACTGGATATTACCATCAGCCTCTTTCATTGCCATTTATGTCAATATGCCGCAAATAATTACACCGTGCGAAACTTTTACTATCAGGATAACTTTATATCACACAATTTTATTAAATGCATACGCATAACTTTCCCTTCTCGCATTGTGCTCGCACATAATACGGCTGGCTGAGATGTGCGTAGCATAAACATTTTTAGAATTTAACTTTACGACTTTGATTATTATCAAATATGATAAAAATGGCGTGTCGCGCCGAATTTCAAAGACATTTGAGGACAACGACATTATTTGCGCGTTTAACGCGCGCGCAATAAACGTTCAATGAAAGATGAAATCATCGACGTAAATCACAATTTCCATCTGATGCGCCGCCCGGCGACAACAAATTGTGTAATTTCTGCCGCATCATGACTTTATAATTTTTCTCGTCGGGATTTGCGCGTCACAAATTCATCCCCCTATTCTTTTGAAAGTTATGCGCTCAGCAACCGCATGCACGCGCATATGCGCACACTAGTGCACGAAGAGGAATATCATCATATTTTTTGCGCCCGCACATATCGACTTTCAATTCGTATCTCTTCAACGGTGTCCTCATTCGTCTTCTTCTCTTCCGCGGCGGCGGGATTTTAAAGCGTTTCCGCTCGACGACGGCGGTGGCAGCGCGCATATCATGCCAAAGCGAAACCGATGACGAACGTATGTAATGAACTAGGCGATCGTTCAGTTTGAAAGCGTAAGTATTTGCCGCCCCCACATTTACACACCAACACCGCAGCGCCGGCGTAATACCGGCGTCGCTCACACTGGTGCGCAGAGCCGCCACCGAAGGTTATTTATATGATTCGATGGCAGTCGGCGGCGCGCATATTGATGTCTGCAAGTGTTAAGAGGGTTTCGCATACAAAAAAGTACGACTGGTTTAATACTGCCGTTTAGCACTTGCCGCGCCCGCCATCAGCATGAATGCTGATACTACGTGTGCCTGGAATTTACAATTATGAAATTTTACACAAAAAACGAATCGCGCCGGTTTTATTCAATACGAGAACTTTACATTTAGTTTTTTTTCGGTCGACTTATTCTTAACCCATTCTCCCGCGCTAACTGATACTTCCAAACAATGCGTCGTACGCCGCCCCCCTCGCAGCTAAGCAGCGCTATCAGGCGTCAGGAATCGGCCGTCTCAACACTGCGGCCCAAAGTCTTAATTAAATCTGCGAGCCAGGAAGGAAAGCACTCTCCAGGCCAGCGTCGACCTAATTGATTGGCGGATCTGCGATTGCCTTTTCCAAGGGAGCGCGCGCGCGACAAGGACTCGACATCCTCGCACCGCAGGACTGCAGCGAACAAGGAGCGCCCACACACAAAGGTAGCATACATGCGGCGGCCAACATGCAGGCCAACTAATAGCGGATGAAGATGAACGAAAGAAGCAGTTCTAAGCACTTCTTCTGCCGAGTGTGCGGTGAAATCGAGGGAGCGAGAGAGGAAATGATGGACTCGCTCGCCGCCAATGACGCCCGTCTCGATTCAATGTGACAGCTAAAAGATTAAAATCTTCCGCTCCCAGTTCTTCTATCTCTCGGACGCGCTTCAGACATCGACATGTCCAATATTTTATATGACTGCCGCCGCCGCCGCTGCCGAAGCCGCCGTCGTTGTAGTCGACGGATTCGAGACGCAGCATTGCCGACCAACAATGAAAACCCGTCCGAGGTGCAGCCGGAAACGTCTCCGTCAGTCAGTATTTTATTCAATTTTCTTGAGGACGAATCCATGTAGCCTCCAATAAGTTTGATAGTTACAGCTGATATAAACGTCGTCAATTTCAAGCGTTTTTATTCATTCTCTGGAGGCGGCACGAATTTAGAAACTGATCGTGCATAATTGCAGCACCCAAATGTCAAGTCTAATGTGCCGAGTGGATTGAGCGAGGCGGTAAAAAGTCATACATATTTATCAACAAGTCAATCTCTGTACAATCGGTGAAAGAGGTCCTGGCGATTGTGCGTCGGCAAAGTCGCTTATCAGCATTGACGCAGTCGACGGCGGCGCGGGCGAAGGACTCTATTCCATCACCAATCGCGCATTGGCGTCTCGTTTTTACGACTTTCCGAAAGACTTTCGCCGCGCAGGACTTGCGTCGTCGATGAGTGTGCCGCCGACACGCAGCGCTCGGCGATTGTCGAAAGGATGCGTATGCCACCCCCCTTCGGTTCGCACTACATGTATAGCGCGAGTAGATATAGATTATATATATGCGGGGCGCTTTTTTATGACGTCAAGTCGACGCAGCTTATCTCAGTGCGACGCGGCACATTTCATTTATCTTCTTCACGGTTGACTGGTGCCACTCGACGCGCCTTCGCTGCCACCACTGTCGATGGAGAAAACAGTCAACCTTCTCACCAGCGCGCTCATCACATCACCGTGCGGGCGAATCTCTCGCATCTTATTCCAGAAGCATCCCTCGTAAAATCCAGGTGCTTGTCACGCACGCAGGTGCCCTCGAAATATATACGCGGTCTTTGCGCAAAATGATAAAGTTTGCTATCTTCACGCACTCCCCACACATGCACCATGGGAATTGTCAGCATCTGATACACGCGTCGTAATTATTTTATTGCACATCCTGTATATGCATGCGAGTGCACACTTTGCATTATCCTTTATCCCGTCGAGTGACATCGATTTGAATGCGGCCGGATGCGAGGCAGCCAGTTCCCAAAAAACCGCACACGTCGCGCACTATTCAATCGTCGTTCGACCTAAACAGATTCTTCACAAAACGCCAAACGACGGCGGCAGCGATGCCAGTAGACCCCCTAAACATCCAGCCAACGAGTCAGTCAGTCATGCTCTCGCTCGGGGGAGGTTGCAGTCTTTTCTGAGTGGATTTTCGGCAAGCTCTTCCTGAAAATTCTACGCTACATCGAACTGCATAAAGTTGATGCACATACGTCGCATGAGATGAAAAATGGTTACCTCAGCAAATAAATTTTAGATTGGCTAAACTTTTGAGAGTAGAACGTACTTACAAGCAGCGTAAAATATTAAATTCAATTTTAATTAAACTTGCGGTTTGATTATATTGAAGCAACCCCAACTGAATAGAACGCAAAGCCACAGTCATAGATTTCGATACACACAATACCGAAGAGACCACATGCATTTGTAGTATCTATTTAAGCATTTATTTCAATTCAACAATCGGTGCTCAGATAAATACGCGCACATTTCGACGGGGTAATAAAATGAGGAAATTCGTGTACCCGATACTCTGATCGTTATTATGATTATTACACACCCCGAACGGGATGTGTGCGCTTCTAATTCCTGGCGCTTGCTTGCTATCTGCACACCCCGAGGACCTCCAGATGTTGCATACGTTAAATTGGCGCATATTTCAGGCGAACAATCCTAACGAACAAGAGCACAGCGTCGGCATTCATTCCGCATTTGCCACTTCGACCCTTTCAGTGCGCCACAATCGGACGCAATACGACGGTTTTCTAATTAAATTTTATTTACACACTACACGCGCACGAGAAACCGATACCTCAATAAATGGTATCGCATACAATAAATTGATTACAAGACGTTCGAAACACTTGGGGTATTAATGAGCGTTCGCCTAAAACGCTGAGTTTGCACGACGCGCTAATTCGCTTTTGAGGTGATACAAACGAAGAGAGATTTTAGAGTCAAAACAAACAAATCTTCGATGGTCTTGTTGTTGTTGTTGACGCTCGGTGCGGAAGGTTATCATCGCCCTCTTTAGCGGAGACAATCTATTGCCGCACGCTCACGAAGTTGTCCCTTGACGGTCGGCTTAATGTAATTTCTCGAGGAAAATAACTCGCCGCCTTTCCCCGGCAATCCGGGGTGCCGATGGGATAGCCAAAAGTTGCCGAAACCGAGCCTGACGAGCACCAACTGCTTGCTGCGCTGCCGCCATTGCCGCCGCCGATTCCTGCGAACGAGACGGCTAAACTTAATTAGCTGGTAATTATAACTTTTCGAAAATACGCCGGTTATCACATTCTTATCCGTCAATTTACTACGATAGACTCTCAGCCGGCGACGAGTTCTTCCCTCGCTGATCACAAAAAACCATTAGGATATATTCGCGAGGGTCCTTATGAACATACAAGATGTTTTTGCTTTGCGTTCATAATAGTGAAATCCCTTCCAAATTCAACCAACACTCAAAGCACGGACTGAATTACAAATTTTATATTAGGAAAGTTTAAGCAATGGATTTATTTTCTTCATCAGATTATGTAATGCGAACACCCTGAATAGCGGAGAAAATTGCTAGCTAGGAACAACTTAACCATTATGCCATTAATATTTCAATTATACTAAAATGAAGCCGAAATGAGAAGACATTAGCGACGGAAATTCGCATAAACGTTGAGCAAAGATACGAAATTCAGCGAACAAAGGAAATAAAAGAAACAACATAATAAAGGACACAGGGGAATGGATTTATTGATATTGAACGAAATGTAAAACTATCAATTGGTATAGCTTGAACAATTGCACAATGCTTTAGTGTCCCGTCGAACGACGCGTTTCGCTCGCTCGCTCGTGGAATTAATATTGGCCTTTAATTGAAATTCTGGGAATTAGACGGAAGGCCTGAGGGCTAGAATTACGTCTTTTACGATAATCCTTTATGCATGGGATCAATAATCGATTTCGTTTCGTTTTCGTTGCGTTACGGCCGTCGTTTCGCAGCGAAAGATAATTTCGCCATGCGCGCTTCTACTGTTTGGTGATTCAACCAGTGTTTGTGCGAGCGTTGTATATCCTTAATTCGTTTCTAATTACATATTTTATCAGCCATTTGCCTTCCGCTTCAATGCAGCGATGCGAACGAAAAAAGCGCGCCCCTTCATTTCTTACTGTTTTAATAGTTCCCTAACATGAACATTTTATTTTCCTCGGTTTATATTTCTCGCATTTAATTCATGTTCGCCGTTTTTTCTCTATGTTTTTTTCTTGTTTGTTTCCTTCAGGTCGAATTCTTTGTTCTATTTTTATTTATAGGATGGCGCTTAGCATTAAAATGCGTGCGGAGAGAAAACGAAAAAATGATTAAAGTCGCGTATTTTATTATAATGCTTTCACATATCAATAAATCACAAATCCGAAAAACAAAAAGCTGACTGCCATACCTAAAAGGCACGACGACGACGATGCGATGGTTGCATCGATTCAAAGTCATCGATGTGAAAGCGAAAAGAGAAAACTTTTCCCAGGCTTACATTTCGAATTTATATCTCACCCTCGCCGCTCGCGCGCACCGCCAGCCCGGCTTGATGCACGCAAAAAGCAGAAGAAGCGAGATGACATACAAAGACATCCAGCCCTTCAGAGGCGGCAACCGGGAACGCGCCGACGTTTTCCACAGCTAAGCGATGAAAATTGTTCATTCGTATTACGATAATGTGTCGTTGCATTATCGAAGCGCAAACCTGAAATGTCGAATAAAGTACGTGTACGCACCATCCATGTCTTCATAGCAGTATGTTAAACGACAGACGACTTTTCTTGAAGCGCGCATTGCCGCCGATTGAAGAAGAACAAGCATCGAATCACTTTAATAGCGCCATGAATGTGTGCACGAATGTATGACTATGATGATAATAATAATATTGAAAGAAATAGACGTCATATTTTAAGGAAACCCTAAAGTGATTTCTTTTGTCGCATGGGGAAAAGATAATGGGCCGGAAGGAAGTTACATAGTAAGAAGCTTTGTGTTGTCAAACAAGAAATTTGATCTCTTTTCGCAATATCGCTCAATATGGCCCATCCGAGCACGGTGGCTGTGTGTGGCGGCTGCCGCCTGCTTGGACCGCAAGTTAAGGCTGGATTTCTGCTCCGGAGAGCTGCGGGTACGTGTTCTTCATGTGTAACGAAAGGCACAGAAAGATAAAGCAGCACAAAATTGTGCTAAAGCGACGCCAATATTGATGCGCTGAATGAAAATAGTTGCGGGAATGAATACATGATAGAATTTCCATCATTATTCGCCATTATCCTCGACGACGTATGAGAGCAAAAGTTTTTCGGAGAGCCACTTGCACTGAAATTACGAATAGTCTGGTCATTTTATTGCCAAATATGCGAGAAATTAAAAAGCTCATTCGCACATAATTCCGCAATTCTCTCAACTCGCATGCGAATGCTCAACATGAAAATTTCTGCGTTTATTAATGAGCATTGCGCCAATTAAAAAACTCCCCGACAGTCGATGCGATGCAGCGCGCTGGCTCTCAGAGAACGCTCGCCGGGGAGTTTTTCACATTCAACCGCTCGTTCTTCGACAAACACTTTTCTGCTAACAACGTGAAAATCAGCGTGCATGCGGTCCAAGGATTTCCATGATGTTTTTTCACCAGGCGTTTTAATTCGGAGACAAACAAAACGTCAGCGTTTTTATTTTTGATCGTTAACATAAAATCTTGAAACGAACGCGTAGGTACATTAAGACGAAATGAGCATTACGCCTGCACTTTATTTGCGGTTTAGGCTGTAATAATCATAAATCGAGTTTTATATTTACTCAATGTTCTTAGTTTGTCCAATTAATGACTGCGTTGCGAGTCCTGCGTGAAGATTCGTTTGGGGAAATTCTCAGGGCGGACATGTGGGTGCCCTCTGTCGGCGTTTTCCGCAAGCTAGTTGCACCCTTTAATTTTCTTTCTCGCTTAGATTTTCGCAACCAGCTGCTATCAATATATACCAGAGCTCATCACACGAACTCTACAACACTTCCAACGCCGTCGCCGCCGCTCACGCTCGTTCATCCGCGTACTTTTCGAACTGCATTTCAAACTTTATTTAAGTGCTAATTCGTGTAACGAATTTAAATCGGTAAAATTATTTATGGAGCGCGCCTGTAATAAGGCATACATTCGACGTTCTCAATATTTCGCTTCAACGGATTTGCGTTTTAATATTGGCGGCAAGCTATCCAATTCGTTTTACTTAAAATCCGGCAATCGATTTTACCTTTTGCTGTCGTTTGCACATAGACAAGCGATATGTTTTCAAATCATACACTAATGAAGCATGAGACGCAATCGAATTGATAATTAATTTCTATTTTAAGTACACAATCAACATTAGCGGTTCCCGTAAATAATTCATTCAGTTACAATTCGAAAAGTGCAATTTAATTACAATGTATATTTAATAATAAAATCATTAATTAAATTCATGATTGTACTAATTAGCCGCGCCGGAAATGTTTAGCATTTGACGAATAACGCGTCGCCCAGATTTAGTTAAATAGCGGTCGTCATTGCGTTGCAAATGTATGCGTCAATAATGAATCATTAAACGAATGATTTCAATTATTAAAATCGCAACAATATGTCAATTCAAGTGCTGCGCTACGTCCATCACGCCAGCGCGCACAAATGAAGCAATTAATTAGGACAAATATGCGCAAAATGTGTGCCGTCGGTTGCGGATTATGCAATGTTAAAACTTAAACTAAATTAACGAGTCCAGTCAATTAATGCACAATATAAATTCTCAAACAAATTTATTGCATTGCAGAATTTTAGAAACACATGCAATATATTTTCAAAATACGAAATTAATTATAACTGCGTCATTGATTTTTTAATTCCATCTGGCAAGCGGAACGCCATATTTGGATTAGTAATGAATAGCGTCGGTCAATTGCAACCCTATTTAGCAACAAATGAACTGAAATGCCGAAAAGCATTGGAACGGAATGAGAAGTCGAGGTAATCATGACGCAGCTCGAATGCTGCTCTGAACATTGCATCGCATGCGTTTTAATGCGAATTGCTCGCGCACTGCACATAATCATTTGCATGGATTTCCTCCACTTACGCGTATTCATCTCGACAACACGATTGCCGCTATAGGGGGTTCTGTTGATGTTTATGTTAGATATACTGATGCTGGTAGCTTCGATGCGATTGTGCATAGACCATCACCTCCAACAAATTGTATGCATACATCGTGGTACCATTGATGCACTCTGTTTATGCTCAAAATACATGCATACGTAGTAGCAGAATTGTCATACTAATACCAAGTTCATACAGTACCAAATAGTAATGCCACGCGCGCCAATATCCTAATGCAATTATTATAGGTGATTAGTTATAATCCAATCATTAATTGCGTTAATTAAATCCTGTTATTACATTACGCAGTTCTAGTACATATAACCAATACATTGAAGTCGACACAATATTTTCTTCCTGCTCTTCACCTGCAGACCGCATTTTTCGAAATTTTCTAGATTTGAGTATTTTTGTTTAGTAAAAATTGAAGAATTCTCTACTAAAAAGAATAGGAAGGTTATTAAATATTGCATAAGTATTGCAAATTTTCTTGACTCATTTTGTAAATAAAGAGAAATACCTGTAAGAAGATAAATATGTAGTTGGATCTAATATGTTTTTGCGTAGTATATGTCCAGAAATAAGAGCGCATAAAGTTGGTCAATTTTAAATATGCAGCAATAATAAATGTAATATACCTATCGCGCCCTAGTCCCAGATGCAGTGACTCGTTAAACTTATTCGCATACCAAGGATTTCCAAGGCAGTTAATTTCTATGTGCTTCTGGAAATAGTTTATACGAGTATCGCGGTGTGGCGATAGGGCGCGCAGATAATAATCATGGCAAATATTCTTATAATATTCTAACCCAACTAAAACGATATGAAACTTAAAATAAATAACATTTAAGTTAGATTTGTTTTGTTATTGAGTTCAACGCATTGTGTTTCCCATGAAAGTCCTCCGAGGGACAGTCTCGTGTGGTCTTCATATTTAGATATTTGCAAATGTGCATTAGTGACACGATCTCGGAAGGTTTGGAACTAAGTTCAAGAGTGATCGTTTAAAATTTAATTCTGATTGATTAAGTCTTTAAAAACAAATAAGAAGCTTTCTATAATGCCAAAATTAAGAACTATACTTATATGTTTCTACGCTGGTAACTACAACCGATAGCCCAGTTGGTGCAACTCTAGACGCTGGGATTGGTGGCCTGGGTTCAATCCCGACAGCCGCCGTTCATGCGGGTAAATCCACAATTTTCTCGAAATTAAATATGTTTTCTTCGATACCAATATTGGTGGTGAAATATCTAATACCATACACTTACAAGTCTAGGGTGTTGGGTTCGAAACCCAACATAGCTGGTAGGTGGCCACATCCAATGGCCTACCTCGGGTTCGATCCCCGATATTGGCGGCTTTAGATTTCTTAGCGTGTTCGGTCGCTTATTCTTTCGGAATGACTTCGGCTTTCTAACGAAAGTTCTGTTCTTAATTTTTGAAGTTGTTCTGATGGCCCACCCCCGCATTGCTCCCCGGCAGACACGACCAGCTCGGGCAGTCTGAGATGTGACTGCGTCCCCATTCCCAATTTTTGTTACCAACAGACATCGGTTTCCTGTATCGTTAATGAGCTGGAGAAGTGTGTACATAACAGCAATCGAGCACCCCGAGTTATTTAAGATAATTTCTGAATATTCTTAAAGACACCGTTGCTAATGTGTTTACATATCTGTTATTCAATTACTTCAAAAAAGTTCGGCAACTTGGGGATTCGAACCTTAACTGCACGCATGAGAAGCAGACGCACCGCATACAGCTACACTTAACAGCTTGCCCGCAAAGAAACTTCTTGTTATTGTATTCATTCGTGTTCAATTTTATCACTTGGTTTTTAAACAGAAACGAGAAAATAAATGATATCACATATACCGTCCGCTATATGTGATGTCATCGATTAGCGGAGACAGGGTTAGGAGGGTAATACTAGTCGCATTATCATTCGCCTTGAGGAACGTAAAATTATTTTCCAATTATTTCTTCTTGACCCATAGACCTAAAGATTTACATATTTGTATTATGTAAGGCCATTTTGATCTATATATATTATTTGAAAATTAGTACTTTTAAATCAAAAAGGAGATGACTGGTTGTTATAAATCAGTTATCGAATTATAAGTATTATGAGACCAATCATCCAGCCAGGGTTTAAACCCAGCATGCCTAGCATTTTAGGTACGTACACAACCTTCATTACGAGTAAGATTTTGCCAGCAGTAGATTTAATTTCCTTAAAATTAAAACTATTGTAATATATTATATGTTAAAAAGAGATCACAAACTTAGAGGTAATAGATGCATAAATATATTTCAAACGTTTTAAACAATATGGGTTCTAACATTCAACACAAAACATAGGTGTCGGTAATATGCTGGGGCGTAGAATTGAAATTCAAAGTCTAGTGCTAACTTCATTGCTATTACATATGACTGCATATGACTTCCAATGACTTCTTGTTTGGTAATTACATATATTGTGTACGTATCATCAAACATAGTTAAATAGAATATTATTTGTTAAGTAAATACGTAAGTGACCTAGTAAATATGTCAGAGTGTGAAAAGGAAGAAGCTCTAAATTTGGTATGTATATAATAAATATATTGGCATTGGTTTTAGCAGTGTATTGATTTGTTTATTTCAAAATATTGTTAAAAGCAAAAGGAATTTGAATGGGTATTGCATCAGGAAGTACATACGGCATTGCATCAAATCCATCATGTTTTAGTGGTGAGATAAAAATTAAAACAACTTCACTAATACATGCTTTATTATTTATTTCTGTATATTGCAGGAGTGTGCACGCAATTTTCCTGTTGTTCTATATGGGCATGACAATTCAAATAATCAAGATAAATTTGTTTTATCGGTGCCCTCAGAGCAATTAAAATGTGCTGTGACACTTACTGGTGATAGTATAACCCATGCTGACATAACATTTCGAGTTCAACGTCAACAGAATTCTACTGTAAGAACATCCATTGTGGCTGAAAGTCCATGGAAACTACAACAGGTCCAGGATGCAGCCAACCATCTGCAGCAAGCCATTAATCACATAGATGATGTTCCTAAAAATTATAAATTTAAGTATGTTAATATAACATTGATTAGTATAAGATAATATAAAACCTTGTTCATTGAAGGTCTTCAGATGAAGTGCTCCACATTTTAGGTAATATTCTGGGAAGCTTACAAAGAGGTCGAACTAGTTTAATAGTGCCAAGAAAAAAAGCCATTGATGATTTAATGAAAAGTCGAAATATGGTTTGATAAAGGAAAGAAGATATTCAATTAGCAAACTAACTTTTGTATAATTTTAGAGATCATTGTCACCTAACTTGCCAGAGGATCTTGCTATAAGTTTTTACTTACAAAGCCATAAATTGATATTTGCTGTTTATCAATTAAGTAACAATCATGGTACAATGAAGTTTGACTCGACTCATGCTGAATGCATAGTGCCTTGGTTAAATCAAGTATTACTTTTGTTTACTGTAGGTTTACAACTATGCCAACAAATTAAAGATAAGGTATTGTAAGTGATAATTTTTATGCCTAACCTTAACAATTTTATCATTGCAGATTTGTGTATTTTCACAATACAAGGACTTCACAGTAGGATCACGTCCATCAAGTCCGTTGACTATTAATTAAGATTCTAAACAACTTAAAATTTTGAAAGCTACAACGTAATTATATATCTATTATATGCATGTTTGTGTTGCACATATGAAAGTCAATTTCATGGCATATAATGCCACATGGCTGGTATTCAATTTTATATATTTGACCAAATATTTTATTTCAACTGAATACTTTAGCTGTATTGGGTCAAACCAACGTCAATTTGCTTTATAACTTTATAAAACATGTTAAAAAATGTTCTAAAGTATCAAAAACACAAAATCAAATTACCTACAAGCTTCAAATCTAGAATCAATTAAACTAACTGTAAATCTTACGATATAATTTCGTGAACGTAAGTTTATGCAAGCGTATATAATTGCGGCTAAGTGCATTTTAAAGATTGATTTATTATAGAAGATGTATTTAGACTTATAATATTAGTAGAAACCCATGTATGAAATTGTTGTATCAATATTTATGACAATAAGCACTTCTAAGTATAGATTTTAAAACCGTATTCACGTGTCTTCAGTACGAATAAGAAATATTTCAAAGTAAATGAATGTCGTAAACTGGACCACAAATTCAGTATGATAAATAAGTGAGTTTGATCATGTGTATCGTACTTTCAGTATGTGTAAATTAACTTAATGTTTAATTGTTATCCATCTTCGAAAGGATGTAAAATACTGGCGTTTTCACAAAGAACGAAACCTGAAACGAGCAATAAACTATTTATCTCCGTTTCAAAGAATTGTTGTTAACATGTTTAAAGAGAAATAAATAAATAGCCAATGTATGACCGGCATTTGCGAGTAAATCAATTGGGTACATGTCCAATGTTTTTTTACGATAATTTTGAGATCAAGTAATATATTGTCAAACTTGTTTGCCGAATATGACGGAATAGAATTCTCCGTGTAATCGCTCGTATAGAGTTTTATATAAATATTTACGATGTCAAATTTCGAAGAGTCATGTTCAATTGTTAACAGTTTAGCAACCGATTCCGACCAAGGGAGAGAAGCAGAGTTTTTTGGAAAACACGATACCATAAGCACTGGAGAATCAAAGTTTAAGGTATAATTATGTCCCCAAATCCAATATTCTAATCTTACCACTTCGTAGAACTATACATTTAAACAGAACTTTTCGCAAAGTCCAGAAGCAATTAAAAAGTGTGTGGACTTTTGGGCGTTTATTGACGGTCGTACAGATCTCATACCTCAGCGAGGCTTTACGCTAGGAAAGAAATCTGAAGGAAAGTCCCCAAAGGAACCAAATGCGTCTTGGAATGATCTACTAACTCTATTGAAAGCTAAGAAATTAGACAAACTAGTGGTATTGTTATTTATTCATATTTTAAATTATTATCTGCTACAAATGTTATAGCGCAATCCAAAAAAAGTTGAGTGTAATCCCCCCTCTTGTTCCTTGCAAATTTGCCCAGATGATTTTGAAGTAACTGAACTAAATGATTTTGACCCTCAAAGAATTGCATTAGTCGATGTCAGCACACAAACTGACGAAATACATATTTGCCGTAATACTATTCAATTTATAAGTATTAGGTTCATAATTAATCAAACTGTCTTGTTAGATAAAGCCGTTCAAACCGATGAAACGCCAGAATCAGTTGTTAGACGCAAGAAACTAGCCGAATTGGATCAGCTCCTAAAGGCAATCACAGGTAAAGTTTAGGTTTTATACCTGGCCAGGTACAAACATTTCAACCATTTCCTGTTTTTCAGATGAGCTCACAACTGGTTCTATGGATGAGATGGTTTGTATATGCAATGAAGCTTCCTCGTATTCAAACGTTGAAGAACAAAGCAGTGACATTGACGTGCTGACCCAATCAGAAAGTGTGGATGCAAAAGATGCCTGCACATGTAGCTGCGGAGAGGTAAATTGCTTATGTTCATTATGTGTGGAAATTTTAGAGAAAATATCCAAAGCTCAAACCACCCTAAAAAATCTAAGCTTGATGGAAATTAAGAAATGTTCATGTTCCAACATTGCATGTGATTGCTTGTATGATTACAATAAATTGTTGAACACAAAACTGGAAATAAACAGAATAGTGCAATATGCTGCTTCAAACATAGAAGCTCAAAGTTACTTGCTTGTCAAATGTGAGTGCCCTTGTGGACAAGTACAATGTCCATGCAGCATCATTCTCCAACTACTAAATGACTTAAACAACATAATTGGAGGTAAACCAGATCTAAAATCAAAAGATGAAGATGCACAAGGGTGCACTAGACAAGAGGACTTCAAATATCATAATTGTTTAACATATTTCTATAGCCAGATTAATAAAAAATTACATGAAGTTCATGATACTGAGAGCCAGTACAGTTCTGCATCAACCTCTGAAGAGCTATTGAAAACATGTTCATTGCCAAAAGATTTATGCCTATGCATCACAGATCCATGCAGTGAGAAGATTGAGACTGTAGCACCTGAAATGCCCTTAACAACTTCCACAAACCCCAAGAATAAAACATGTAATTGCCAAGAACATAATTGTGATTGTTTGGATAATCAGTAGCTATTAGCTTTGCAAGACCTGAAAGTAGCCAAGTATGTTAGAAAGAATCAAATATACAAACTTTAAACATAGTGTTCAATTTTGGCGGCAAACTCATTCATGTTGTTTGAGGCTTCCTGCCTTGTAGGTAACTACTGGCTGTGATATGAATAAAAGAGACATATCACACCAGGAGTTCCTTCAAACCAGGTAACCAAATCAATGCAAGCCATAACTGATGTATTGTCAGTGAACATTCTGCTTTGCTGAACCAGCTTTATGAATTACAAAATACTCATACAACTAGATCACCAAAGAAGAATATGCCTGACTACAAGCTTAAATGAATTAATAGACCAGTATTAATATTCACGGCTTCACTCGTGGGGCTTGGAGGTTAGGTTGTTTCTTTGCTTTTGCCGTTACAGGCGAGTGTTCCATCTAGTCACATAAATAAAATTAATGCAAATAGACTGAACACAAGCGTGCACCAGGGAAAGAGCGTGCTATAAGATGCTTATAAGAATTGAAATATCACACTTACCACGTGGAGAACATCTCAACGCAGATATGGACGCGACAGTTACAAGCCAAATGGGTAATCGAAGGAAGTGGCGAGCGCGGGACAACGAGTACGCTTGCCTTTCATGGCACATGCGCAGAATCAAACACAGCGTTGCCATAGACCTAGTATTGTATGTGTGGTTGCCAACGTTAAGAAACCGTTAGGCAAGGCAAATTTTAAATTTTTAGGTTCATAATTAGTTTAAAACTAAGTAAATTGATAACAGTGATAACAAACTTGCAAATTATAAATCAATTACAAACTGACTTGATTTGTCTAGTACTTGTAGATAAGTAATCTTAAGTGATTATATAATTTTCAAGTATTTAAGAAACTCGGAATTTCGTAATAATTTATACATGTTGTTTATTCCCTGATAAGCAATTAGTTAAGTGAATTGAGCTGTTGAATGAGATTAGTTAAGCACTTTGCAAAGCACACATTACTACTGTGGACTTAAATTGAGAGTAGGATGAGAAAGATTATTCAAACTACTAAACTACATTTACTTGTTTGAACTAGCAACATTTAGATCGAAATAAAATGACCAGTGAAATATTAAATGATAAAAATGAACGATTTGAAGTGGAAGAAACTCATCACAAATCTAAAAAAACATTTTTGTACTTTGCTGCTTGCACAGGTATGTTCTATTCTTAAATATAATACGCATTTTACAACGAAAACAACTTTAATGTTAATGCCCTTGTTGCATAATATAGTAATATCAGCGTGGCATAGCGTATAATGATTAATCTTATCAAAATAATTGAAGGTCAGTCATGGCCAAATTAAATGATAATTTGTGACGAAATTACATTTGATGGGACAATTTTTTTCAGCCAATTTGTTTGCATTTGCATGTGGAATAGCGTTTGGATGGACATCTCCAATATTACCAAAACTTTCTGAAAATATTGAAAACAATTTACCTCATTCAATATCAGATGAAGCGTCCTCGTGGATTGGATCGCTTCTTCCTATGGGAGCCGCGATTGGACCTTTCGCAGCTGGATGGTCATCGGAAAAATATGGGCGAAAAAGAACAATAGTTATGTCTGCTTTGCCTCTTATTACTGCATTTCTTATATTTGCGCATGCAACAAATGTGTATTACTATTATATTGGAAGATTTCTATCCGGTTTAACAGTGGGTGGAATTTTTACCGTTTTGCCTGTCTATATTGCTGAAATTGCCGAAGACAGTGTGCGTGGCGCCCTGGGATCATTCATGCAACTCTTTATTGTCATAGGTATTACGTTTTCCTATGCAACGGGGCCTTACATACCTATGGACAATTTTAATTTAATTGCATGCTTAATTGTTATAGTATCCGTTATTATATTCTATTTATATAATCCAGAAACAGCACACTATTATGTTTCACAAAACGAGTGCCAACAAGCAGAACAGTCATTAATGAAAATTCGGTCCGCACGTCGCGATGAAATAATTCCCGAGTTGCAATTGATAAAGCAAGCTGCACGCAATGCGGGGGCGAAACAAGGCGGAATTTCTGATATATTTAAATCACCAATTTCACGAAAAGCATTACGTTTAACGTTCCTTCTTATGGTCTACCAGCAATTTTGCGGAATTAATGTTGTTTTATTTTACACGCAAACAATTTTTGAAGCTACAGGAAGTTCTATACCCGGTGATATATCGACCATCATTATTGGAATTGTTCAAATCATTTCAAGTGCAATTACTCCCATGGTAGTTGATAAAAGAGGCAAACGGTTTCTGTTGATATCATCTGCCCTAATGATGTGTATTTCTGAAGCTGTCCTAGGCTTGTATTTTTATTTAAACAGCATTGGAAATAAACTTGATGCAATATTCTGGTTACCAATCGCCTGTTTGATTACTTATATGGTGTTCTATAATTTCGGCATGGGACCTTTACCATGGGCTGTGATGGGAGAACTGTTCCCGCCAGAAGTTAAGTCAGCAGCAGCCACTGCCATCGCATCTAGTTGCTGGTTAATGGCATTTATCCTCACTAAATTCTTCAGCATAATTGCTAATCAAATAGGGATTGGTGGTTCATTTTGGATATTTTCTGCGTTTTGCGCGGTGGCGGTGGTTCAAATATATAAACAGTTACCGGAAACTAGCGGAAAAAGTTTGCAAGAAATTCAAGAAATTTTAGCTGCAAAGAAATAATTATTAATGTTATGTAAACTTTTTCATTTGTTAATAATATATATAGTTTTTGATAAACAGCTTGACAATTTTGTCCATTATAGCGGCTTTTGCATGCCGAAAACATTTTTAGATATTTAAGTTTAGTTATGAAAATAGTATTTCTTATAAACACAACAATAATTCGTTAAATGGCATATCTGCTTGATCTTTAACACTCACTAATGTACCAAGAAAAGTCTTTTTCTGTGAATCACTCGTCAAATTATTATAGAAATCAGTGCCGGCTATGCATAAAAACATTCGATCTTCATATTCATATCGGCCCATTCGTCTCTGAATATATGGAAATAAATTGCGTAGATATTTATTTTTACTAGCTGAAATAAAGAAACATGTTAGATACCACGTAGCCATTCCAATAGAAAATGATTGTGTAAAGTTAGTAAGGCTGAATACAACCCAATCTTGAAGAAGTGATATTTGTGATTGTTGAATTGCAGATTCAAAAACCTGAAATCGTATTAATTAGTTCATAATAAAAATACTAGATAAAAAATCCTTTACATTAAAGACTATTTTGCATAGTTGCATTGGATGTCGTTGATGGGGGGATAGAAATTCGCTGATTACTTTCGTTAATATGTCAGATGGAGAGAATATATCAGTAAGCAGATTTGAAAGAGATTGCGCTAATAAGTCAACTTCAAACGGATATCCTCTCTTAATTTTATCAAAGATTGCAGATATTTTTTCTATTGATTGTACAAGATAATCAGGATTACTTGGTACGAGTTCACTTCCATCAGATTTATCAATATGCTCCGAGTACTCTGTAACAACATGCATTTAAAATTTGAATCAAATACAATCAATTTATCAACATACCAATATAAAGACTTGTAAATAGTAATTGAGCAGCTGGTATTGCAATAATAGGTGAATTCTTTTTAAACTGTGACAACGCTGCTTTCACAATTTTACCTATGGAAGCTTCCGGAATTCGTCGTTTAATAAGTAATCTTTCTGTACCTTTCACAATTGGAACATAGATTGATAGATTTGTTGCGGGACTACAAATAGTTATCATAAGATGTTCAAAAATGGTTTCATGGAATCCATCCGGCGATATTTCAACACATTCAATAATATAAAATACTAGAGCCCATACTAATAACACATGCTCTTGAGACTGTTGCAAAAATGTATTCTTTGTTGAAATATTGCATTCAATGTATTCTGTTGCAATTTTTAGTAAGTTATATGCATCCTCAGTATTTTCTATAATTGGTATCTTATTAACAACATACATTTGCAGCATAAACAATAGGCCATGTAATGCTGCAATACGACACGATAAAAACGTGCTTTTCAAACCTTGGAGAATTAATTTTCTTGTATATTCGTCCGTTTCCCGACCCTGTAAATAATTTTTAAAAATAAAATTATTCCTAAGATATCTAAGCATTATATTTACAGGATTTAATACTGCAGTTGCCTTGCAAATTCCAATTACGAGATACTGATGAATGAGTTCATCTTCAATTGCATGATTCTTTGAGATGTTAATAAATGTATTAAGCATCCACTGAAATTGTGACTTTTCATAAAACATATCAGATATTTGAACCATCGATTTAACGACTTCATGTAATAATCGTAAAGGCATTGATTCTTGTGCATCAAACCATTGTGAGAATAAATCCAATTGAAATTGTAAGCAGGAACGCAAATCAATACCTATTTCTCCCATCTTTCTTTGATGCGAATCAAATATTACTTTAGTGAAATTATCATCCTCAACATCCATCATATTCGCTGATATTAAAAGATACTCTAGAGAAACTTGGCTATAGGAGTATAAATTATCTGCTTTTTCAATATTTGGTTTATCAAATACGTTTAGATGTTTCTTGTAGCCTTTCAGGCATTCAGAATAATCGGACAATTTTTGTCCATATTGTCGATGAAGTAGTTTTAGTTTCTTGAGTGTTGGCGTAGTTGCATCAATATGAGTATCTCTAGGCACATGTAGAAAGACGGACATAATTCTATTTCCTGGCATAGGGGACAATAAAGTTTGCAACAAAAACGTAGTAATGGCTTGAATAGCTAAGCTATTGGAATGTGTAATTGCATTTATGTCATCAATATTGCTTTCCAAACTTGGGCTAGAACTAAGCGCAGAGAGAAGGGATACCCAAGTTTCTTCAAATTGAGTTCTTGTAGTCCATCCCAAGAAAATAATTCTGAAATTATTTTACATAAATAAATTATTATACTAAATGTAAAATATCAATTCTACCTAAATATAAGTTCGGAAAATATATCAACTTCTTGAAGATATTCCAAGGGTAAAGGTGGAACTTGGGTAAGAAAAGGACCTGACATTTCAACAAACCATCCCGATTTCCACGCGGTTGGCGGAGTTATAACAAACGAATTAAACAATGGTAATCTAGATAAAGATATCACAATACTTATAAAACTTTGCATTAAATAATTTGGAATTTCTACAACATTAAAATCTATTTTTTCCAACCAACATAGTAACGTATATAGTTGATGTACAGCCTGGCCCGCAGGCTGCGTATCCACGTTATTTAATGTTTCTTGTAATGGACCTAGTGGCATTGATGGGAGCGGCTCTAAATTAATAAGCAAGTAACTTATAAATCGATATAAACTATTCGACATAGAGCAAATCCAAGTTACCGGAGCATTTAAAGCCAAATAATTACAGAGTTGATTGTTTTTCAATATAGAATCCGCGCAATTTAAACACGAAGTTGCAAAATTTACGTCGAAACCATACGAAGAGTAGTCAATAATATACGATATTGTTTCTAGGCAGGTAACACCAAACCGAGCAAAATCTTCGGAATTAGCTTGGGGTATTGTTAGTCCTGGAACAATTGTAACGGCATCGACAAAATGAAGGACACATGGAACTAAGTCAACTAGATATTGGTAAAAAGATATATCTTCTAGTATCTCTGTCAATCGATTTGAATATTTAAATTCGCTACTAGAAGTTGTTCTTCCATACGGACGAAAAACCTTAAAACTTACATATAAAATGAATGATTATAACAAATATTTATGCATACCTGATGAGACTTTGGTAAAACAGCTTTTAAGCTATGTACATTTTTTATAACAACTGCAGATGATGCCTTTAGCAAATCGGGCATTTCATTATCACAATTCAAATGATTTGTTGACCATTGAAAGTTATCTTTAATTATCTTCTTATTAAAGTCATTATGATCCATAATCGAAATTAATTCTTCAGAATTCAATTTGGACAGCACTTCAGAGTAGCCCGTTGCAATATTTAGAGTGAAACAGCGTTGTTTTATTTGAGTCAGGTACCAAGTTTTATCTATATTTAATGTTTTAATATATTCAGCTCGTATAGAGCGTCTTTGATCAAACTCAACAGGACTTAGATCATAAAATTGAGATGAAAGTTTATTCAAGAGTCCAATTAAAGTCTCATGCCTAAAATTTAAAGTTATTATTTACAAATCAAATCAAAGTACCAACTTTACTAACTTTCTAACTAATTTCCAAGAACTCATAGAATATAAGATATGACTTAATTCATCTTTCGGTAGCTGTATACATACTTCCTCAGTATTCAGTGTTAGAAGATATTCTATTTTTCTACTAGCCAAACAAGCAGCCTGTCTGCTAATAGCTAAAATGTTTGTTTCCAAAACCTTCGGTAGCAACAATTTTAACAGGGTGCCTGATTGTGATTCATGAACTTTTTCCAAGCAACTTAAAATTTTAAATTTGTTTCCTATTGTTGCTGAATCCAAATATTTTGATGCAATTGCTTGTATTAATAAACCACTTGCCGAACTATTTCGATTTACGGAACCCAAAAATTCAAATATCGGAGGTTCCTCATGATTTTCGACTAATAACTTTATGTTATTTACCAGAAACCATGACATTTGTTCACCATCTGTCAAGACATGTTCACTCTGAAATTTAAAAATTTAATACATATAATATAAAAGTTGCACACTGGGCAAGGGAATGATTCCATTACGACTATTGAATGGCCGTAATTTAATTAGGGCCAACCTTAATGCCAAAGTTGAACAATTTTCGTCTCGAATAGAAAGTCAAAATATCACTACTTTGGCGATTAATTTAGTGGTCTTAAACTAAATTATCACACAAAAGTACACACATAGTACTACTATTCATATACAAAAATGTTAATTTTCTGTTTCTGTGTGGTTTATTGTGCCAAAATGAGCCTAAAAATGCCAAAAATACGCACCGAGAGCCATTGATCCGATTAATCGAAACTGAACGCGATCTGGTGTAATTTTAATTTGAAAGTGAAAATTTGAGCATTTTTCCATTTATGTTGCTTACAAGGATACTTATGTAGACCGTACATATGTATGATAAGAAGTATAGTGTGTATAGTAGGCAACGCACAAGAACGCATTGTAGTATTTATTACTTACCAAATAATCTGCAAAAACAATTGATCCACCAATGCGAGTAATTTCCATATTAATAAAGTTGGTTTTGGGACAAACAGATTTATCAATCCTAAAATAATAAATTGACTCCTGATTAAAGTTGAATACAAAAATATGTGTTATTAGTTTACAGTTGCATATCTAGTCCATAAGAATCAGTTATTTGAATTACAGAGGCCCAATATGACCGCTCATTGTAGTTTAAAAGTGTTAAAATATAAGACCATTGAAACGACAAAAGTGGCGATGTTGGTCGAAGCTGTAGAAAAGATTTATTAATTGCATCAACAGAAACGCCTTCTGTTATATCTTCCATGTCTCCATTTACCAACTGAATAGCGCACGTTGTTATTTTATTATAAGTTCCTGAAATGTTTATGTTATAATTATCAGAACTTATTTAACAAGTAACAACTTACCAGACTGAAATAAATATATACAATAAACCAAAAGATTGCTCAGTTGTTTTACCAACATTGGATCTTCTGCATTGATCTGATAATTCACACAGTATTGTGCTGCGATTTTAATAGTGCGAAACAAATATTTCAAAATAATTACTTCCGGTATTATGCCATCGAAGACATCAACAGTCCGAGTTACGTTTAATGGATCGTGTATTACATTTAATTTTTCAAAAATATTATGCGGTGGTATTTCAGCCTGAACTTCCTCGATTTTCAATAAAAATTTATCTTCATTTAACTGGGAAGTAATTAGAAGTAACAAATTCAATTTTCCCATGAAGCGACTGATTGAAACTTCGCTTAAATCAATAGCTTCTTCGAAAAGTGAAATAAATATGTGGCTCATTGGCTTATATACACTTGGATGTAATATAAACAGAAGTTTTTGAGCAGCTTGCATACAGTCTAGATCTTCTAATTCAATACTATTATGTCTCAATTGTCCCAAGAATATGGAAAATATTTGCTTAGACCATCTCGGCCACTTTTCCACGTTCTCACAATACTTGCTCTCGTTTAGAATCAGAACGAGTAATTCGAGAATTTCTGAATATTCAATTAATTTCAATAGCATTGACACCAAAACTTCTCTTGTAGTTTCCAGTTCTTTGAAATCCGTAGTGTTAGATTTATTTCGCAAAAGAAATATATCCTCAATTATAGGTTTCAATGCAGGAATGCAATGTGTTTTAGGCGGTTGTCCACTTGCTATCAACCCATCGCAAAGTTGAATTATTTTCGGAACAACAATAATACTTTTTGTATGTTGTTTACCATATGATAAATGTACCAAAAATTGAAATATTTTGGGAATTAACGCATTTGCCAAACTGTAATACATTAATTAAATTGGGTGCATATAAATTTAATTAACATTTTGTACCTTATTTGACCTTCTTCCATAAATTGGAATTGCTTGAGAACAAAGTCGATAAAAATTTGTTCAGAATCGAGCAGGCAATAGTTGACTTTCAAAAGAATAAGTTGGCTTAGTAAATCCAACACTTGTACTTGTAGTTTAATATCACTAGTAAAAGTATAATATTTTAATGATTTAATCACCATTGGCTCAAAAATCTTAATGTAACTAGCAAGTATTTTATCAACGTCTTTGTTAATTATTTTATTGTTGTCTTTCCGATGGACATAGCCCATAACTATGCGATCACCTGCAAATTCGTTTTTCGAGACCTGATTTAAATTTCTTATGGAGTCTGATAAATTATTTATTGGAATTTGTGCTATCTGGTAGAAGAAACCATTATTATTATGTTCAGTTTGCAGAAGAGTCTCTTTATATAAGTATTTTATGATTGCATCGAAGTTGGAAGTTATATTTGTGTTAAACAAGCTCTTAAGCAATTGTTGAACGCATTGTACAGTCGTCGTTGGTTCTAATATAAAGGTAGACTTCAAATATAGTAGCAATTCTTCTGCAATTCTACCAGTTTCTTGAAGAGTTGCGATTTCTAATGTTTGGCACAACGAGTAAAGTAACACCTTAAGAAAACCCAGAAAATTTTCAGAAGCATCTGTATTTAACGTTACCTTGTAATTATTATAGGCAACTTTTAGAATATCGTACATCTTCATATAGTGTGAACTATTTGCAAAATAGCCCATTGTATTTGTTTTCGTGTCTGATTTCTTTTCACCATCTTTATCAAATGCCTTTCCCGGTGACTGTACTCGTTTTTCTCCCAAATCGCTTTTCCGACGTTTTATAGGTGATAAATTGCTTGCTGAACTTAAATTCTGAATTACTGATTTGTTTTGTTGGGCTCCTGGATGGTTTTCTTCAATAACGTACGAATATATGTTTAATATTTTCACGACATGGACTAAATATTCTTCAGATAAGTTGCTCAAATGTTTATCATCAAATAAATCCCATGGATCAGCGTGCGAGTCTTGATTCAGTTGTGATGAGCTCTTTAAATGTTCGAGCCATTTTCCAGTAAGTAAATTCCCAGCCAATTTTATCACATTTAGGTGGAAATTGATATCATAAATCATAACTCCGTTGGTCATTAAACTCACCATGAAACTGAGTAAATCATTTGAATTGACGAATTCATTTTTACAAGATTCCGATGGATTTAAATCAATTACGGTAGATTTTGCATTGTAATTATCGAACGCTTTAAAACAATTCCATGCTTGCCGATAAACTGTAACGGGGTAATGATTGCTTAAACTACATAAAGCTTCTATGCAACCCAACTGAAATGTATAAATTAGTGAAATATGAAAAAAACTGTAAGTACGCGTAAATGTTGCTTACCGTATAATACTTGCTATTTTGTGAAATTAACTTCTTGTACAGTTTTGAAATTATTCTTGACAAAGACTTTTCAATCAACACGTTAGCGTTAGTTGTACCGCAACTATATGGAAATGGTAAATTTGCAACCTGTTGCTTCATTTTGATATTTGTCTCAATGTTATTTACAACGACATCAATCGAGTATAAATCACGATAGATCATTGCTTTAGTTGTTATTCTACTTTCTAACGGTTGATCTTGTTCAAAATATAATAGAGGTATTATTCTGGAACACTCAATAATTAATAAGTAAGTAGCAAAATGAAACGAATATAATACTTGATAAATGCAGAAGAAGCAGCATACCGAACTCGTTGATCCTCGTCTTTTAATAGTTCTAGTAATACATTATAAATCATCTTATTCTGAAATTCTTTGCTTTGGGTTACATGCGTTACGGTGACATAATAAAAACTTGTTACAAGTTCTAATAATTTTACTTTTACCAACCAGTAAGGATCTTTAGCCATTACTGATAAATAGTTTAATACTGGAATTACATCGTTGCTGTATTCTGATTCAAGTAGTGGACCTAAACAAGCATTCAGACTAACTAGACATTGTCTTGTACATGTTGACGATTCATCTTGCAAGCCCTAAAATCGAACAGCTATGAAATGCATCTGTTAATAATTGTCAATGTACCTTTAGTAAAATCTGAATAAAATATTTGATATCCAATATATCATCGTTAAAATCTGAAAATGTCTTAATCCAGCCACTGCAATCTCCAAAGCTATGTAATAAAACAGCTTTAACGAAGTTAGCAATTAAAACCCGTACAATCCCTCGAATTTGCGGATCATCATGACATTCATACAACAAAATATCAGCGATTTTTTGTTTGCAAACGCTATCTTCGCACGTTGCATTAGTTTTACTAATCTTGCAATAATTTTTATCCACGTACTTAAGCAGAGCATTTGGATAATGTTGTACGATCGTTGAAATACATGTTAATGCCAAATTTTTGGTTGAAACCCTAACACTTTTGTCGGATATTCGGCAACCTGGAGTTCCGCTCAACAAAAATTGCTTGGCAATAAATCGCGTGCAATAAAGAAGGGTAACTTCATGATCCAATATATCGCCAATATCAATATTCTGGAAAGTATTCAAAAATAAATGGTACTTATACAATTGCTTAAACAATTGATCATTACCACGAAAGTAGATTCATAAAAAGGCGTGACTGCTTTTTCCTCAATCTGATTAGAGTAACTTTTTTCTGAAGAGTTTTCACTTAAAATTAACTGATCCATATTTTCAGCAATACTTTCACTTTTTATACTATCGGCATACTGATCATCAATCGTACCAATATTTAAATTACCATAGCCAACCAAGGAACTGCTATTGTCAGCACTTTTTGTGGTGTTTGTTACATTAGTGTATACCAATTTTTCATCAGATTT
This sequence comes from Anaulacaspis nigra, assembly GCA_030264675.1. NCBI lineage: Eukaryota > Metazoa > Arthropoda > Insecta > Coleoptera > Staphylinidae > Anaulacaspis > Anaulacaspis nigra. The sequence continues at coordinate 33,364 of JARJDV010012189.1, read as the reverse complement.
CACATAATTAACATTAATAACTGATAGTTTTGAATCACCTATCCATTTTTCAATATCAGCTCCCATGAAATCAGTTAGATCAGAGTCGAGAAGTAAATTTTCTTCAGATTTCAATGTGGTAGCAACACTTAATTGACTTGGTGACCTGGCTGTTATTTTAGAATTCTCTGCATGTAAAACTACACTCTTTCCAATGCCTTTTTCTTGCAGCAAGTGATACTTTAAGTCAACTGTAAGGTTGCTTAATAAAATATTTAGTGTTTCAAGGGAGCAATTGACTACATTGTGATCAATATGGAGAGAATAAAACAAGCACAATTCATACAGATGTACAAATTTCTCTGTGCTAATTAAACATTCATTTACTCCGCGTCCTCTATGATTGTTACTAACGACTGGTTCTTTTCTTGTTTGTTCTAAATGTGGAATAAGTTGTTTAATGCAGCCAATTGCACCTAAGATCAGTTGGTTTGAATGTATATCTTGAACAGGAATTAGTAAATCTAGAAAAAATTATGATAATTTTCAACGCCACTTCATCATAATTGTAACAATTACCATAGAGATAATTAAACACATAACACAAAAATATATAAGGGCCTCTACTATTGAGACAAACTGTAAGAATACAACTTGCAGTCATTCGTCTAATAACAGCTGATGCACTTTGTACATTTTGTAAACAAGCTTTTAATAAACCTTTTATGTCATAATCCATTGTAAAAGGGCCCAGTGCTTTCAAAATCAATGGTAAACTTGTGGCCATTGTTTCATGTACAGATTCTTCAGTTCTCTCCAGAACTTTTATCAGTGCTGGAATTATACTGGTCACATATGGTTTACCTTTTTGTGGTCGTATGTGGTGGGCCAAGAGACCAAACCTCCACAATGCAGCTCGTAAAGACCTAGCAGGACCATTTTGCTTGATACCTTTATGTAATTCAATTTGTACCTTTGATATACTCCCATTAGTCATACCCTGCAAGTTAGACTATGCAGCAGTTGACGAGAGAGTGTATAGTATAATTACCCTAATAATTTTACACAAGCATTCATCTGCTATCATCCTTACATCAGATTCAGAGTCATCACATAATTTTAACAAAATGTCAATTGTGAAACTTAAGAGATTGTTGAAATTCTTAGCAACTTGTATGGTTGGGTTTTGAATTGCTTCAGCAATAAAATTACAATGCTGAATCTTATCCTTCTTTCTACAATTGGTTAATCGCAATGAAATGGACAGGCAAAGACGAATTCATGAGATATTAATCGGAAAAAAACTTACTTTTGTAGCAAGTCTCCACTGGAAGATTGACTGGTGTTAAGTTGTTGTTTAAGGGCCTCCAACGACTTAAACAATTTTTCTTGCGTTGCCATTGCACACACTCACTAAATTAACCAAGATTTTCAATAATAACACGTTCACTGAAACATTTTTTCTTACAACTATGCTGAACTATGCAAAACGAGTCTGTTTACCTTTTTGACGTTTTTGACGTTCTCAGTCAATATAGACTGAAATCATATGCATATATGTTCGGTTGTTTTCGGTAGTCATATGCTATAATACTACCTACTTTATCCAAATGCTTGCTATTACATTTCCACACAAGAGGGCACTAAAACTTCATAAACTTTCAAACTTAATTGATTAATTCGTTGAGGGAAGGTTTAATTATGGAAGAGTAAAAATAAACCCTGCGTTCTAAATTTAAACCTGATCTACTTGACAAAAAAGTACAAATCTTCATGTAGCTAATACTGTAAACTGTTCCAAGTTTTGTCTTATAATATAAACGGAATATATTGCTGTATTAATAGTTGAAATTAATTGCATAATTAAACCAATTTGTTTTATATATAGCCTAACGTGTTGCAATAAATATATCCAAAGCAATTTAGGATTTTTATTTTCCGAAAACATTTGCATTCGGCATCTGAGTTTAATTAACACTTACTATAAACACAAGTAATTTTCCAAGTCGCTTAATTTAGAAATTGCATTTCCTTTTTATAGTCAGCCTTGTGGTACTACTGAAAACTAAGAACTGTTTTAATGCGGAACAGCCGCAGTTCATTAAAATTTGCAAATACATTTTCTTTGTTGTGGCAAATTGCCTCGAATTCACATCTAACGCATATTGTGCGTCGCTTGTATGCGCGGACAAGTTGTCGCACAGATGTGTGTTCGTAAATCGTTTCATATTGCTGCATTAAGGGTGGCTCATGCATTTTCCATTAGCAAATGGTTGCATTTCCGCTCAACGCAGGCTGCCGCCAACTCGTCGATAAGCGCGTACTGAACTGAAAGCAATTTGAAGAGTATTTATTAGCGGGGTGACTTTTGCAGCCGGCATAAATCTCGTAATATACGGGTAGCTTGCATTGTACACGTTCATACTGCAAGGCATTTATAGGCAAGCTGTTGCCGCGCGTTGTTTACCTGGTAACTTCGTCAATCCGGAAAGCGCTGTCCATATACTCATTTGGTATCTAATTATGAGCAGCGGATTTGATTCGCGTCTGAAGCGCACGCTTGCAACTTGTAATTGGCAACTGTTTCATCGTTACACAGCAGCGTGTGCAGTTGGTAAAAGAAGAAGAGCATTTGCGCTCCTGGGAAAAGGGAAACCGAAGAGGAATACGAGAACGTTGATAATAAACGTTGCCGTCGTAGTCGCTGTCCTCGTTCTGCCGCTAGTTTGCGACGCTCATGAGCGCTTCTTGCATTCATTCGCGCACTTCGTTTTTGAACTGTGTGTAGGTATAAGTTCGAATTGATTCAAAGGTAATCATCGAACTTTATACACTTGAATGCATACCGTGTGCAAGCATTAGCAATTTCAAGTTACGATCCGACTGCCATTTCCAAGTCTTGCCCCTTGACGATTGCGTTAACGAACGAGCGCGAATCGATTTCCATGCGGTGCGAAAAGATGAAAGGCCAACTTTAAATGTATGTCAAATGCGTGCTGGCTGATAAATTACGGGCGGCACTTGAGCGTGAAAAAGTTTTTTTTCGCGCTCGCTTTAAATTAGTTATGCAACTTTATTTTTTGTGCGCCCACTGCGAAAAGTTGCAATCCAAGTTTGAAAACGATGCGTGGCGTGCGCTTGAATATGATTCATTAATGTGGCGCTGAAAACACCGAAAGCTTTTAATGTGATATTGAATGAACAAATAAGCTTTCTCCCCTTATTATTACCATATTATGAGCGGTTTATTTTTATTATTTCATTGTGTTTTCATTGTTGCGAACAATGCGGCAGCACAATTTGCAAACGAGACGACCACGAGAGAACGCAAAAAAAGGCGTTCAGAGAAATTACCTTTGTATGTTGTAGATTTGCGCAAAATACTCGCGAGGATCGCGAGCTAAAAGACTAAAGGATTGTGTTTACAATTCCACACGAAATGGGAACGCTTTCAGCCGTTGAAGCGCTGAGGGAATTGAGACAATTAGAAATATGGCGTCAACGTTGTTGCGTATCGCGTTTTAGAGGCGGGATGAAAAGGCAAAGAAATAAATTGTTTCTTGAAGTTTCCCGAAGATAATGCATCAAACGCCCAAAGGGATTCAAATGCAACGTAATGAAGTTTCAACGCGTCAAAATTAATGTTTGAAGAGCACCATTGTTCTTCAACATTCATGCGCTGAATGAAATTTTGCAGACGACTACAAGAAATCTATAATATTTCCTCTCACTTTGCTTTTCGCATGTATTTTTTCATGCCAAAATATTCAAAAAATGCTCGCCTTCTCGCTTTGAAACCGCCCGTATACGTTCGAATAATTTTCGAGTGTTTACACTCTTATTTTATTTACTTAGCGCTTGGAAATGCGCGTTAAAGAAGAATTGGAAAAAAGCGCGGCGTCGTACTGCTGCTTCGATGTCTTCGAAACGAGGTTAGGACATTTGCATTAGATTTTTTCTGTAGGCGAAAGTATGCACGGATAAAGCAAATTTGTCTCCTACGAAAACTAGGAGCGCAATCTCTTCCACCGCTCATGTTTAAGAGAAATCGCTTCGACGCCAGTCTCAAGCGACAGCACTCTGAAGCAAGTTTCCATCATGCTGGAAGGATGTATGAATATCTTAAAATCCTGAAAAAAATAAATAAATCCAAACATGTTTTTCCACGCTTCACTTATCCTTTTTCATGTCGTTCAAGAGTTACGCGCAACATCGAATAAAAATATGAGTTGTATGTCCTGCTGTCTGATGATAGACTTGCATTTGTGTATCAGGTCATGAAACCATCGCAAAAAATATTCAACGATAGCTCAAATTCATACTTTTTGCAGCGCAATGTATGATTTAAAGTGCGCGCGCGTACGAGAAAACAAACACCCCTGAAGTTTAGGGTAACATATGCTGAAAAGTTGATGTTCACACATCGGGTGCAAGACGCGCGCAAAAATGTTTTACAGAAGGGTGACAAATGTGAAAGAATGTATGTGCATTCACGCACATACATGATTTGTCTTCTTTTTACAGGCGCAGCGCCCGCCGACGTCGTGGATCGTGCAAATTTCGCCGTCCCCAGCCGGCACGTCTTGTACGTCTTAAGAAGTTACAAATTGCGTTACCCCGTTCGCGATTTATACGAAGGCGGCGGCAGCACGGAAATCCCAAGGAACCCGCCGCTACATACGAGCGCGCAACGGAACGAAGAAAAATTTACTCACGCCATTGATGCCATAACGAAACTTTACTTTGTTGTGCTTTATTCTTCTTAGTTAACCTTGGCATTTCCTCACAGATACCAATTTGCCATAATACGTCGCGCAAACTTTTATGAAACTGTAATTATTTTCGCAGCTCATATTTAATCAAAACTTTACACACTGCAAACTTATTAAGTAGCTATCCATCTAGTCGATCTGCGCTCCGCAGCTGACCAAAAATATTCGCTAAAAATGCAAAGATAGCAAAACGTATTAAAATTAGCTTTCCCATTTTGAAAATATGATTGCGAAAGCACTCAATGGAATTACATCTGCGCGCATTTCGGCGTTTCGGGGGTTCGGCGGTGAAAAGGAAAAGGTTTTCATCATACCATACATAATATGTGAAAATCAAAAATGCATTTGCGAATTATACAGAAAATATACGCGACGCTGATGACAAGCCGTAATAATCATCCGTAATGGAAATGCGTTTCTGCATAGCTGTTTCTGGCATAATTTAATATTCAGGGAGCACCGCAATAAAATGCAGCAGCATTTTGAGGGGCGGCAAAGCGAACCGGATGAGTGGGACGTGTACGGCCACGCCATCCGTAGTGCGTTGTGTGTGCAAATCGGAATCTCAATATTGGCAAGCAGCCGACCTATTCCATGCATTACATCCGGCAACATACACATTGCGAACGCAATCCACATTCAAAGTTTCTTTCTTGGTTTTGCACTTGCACGTTCGACGAAGGAGCGCGCACGCCGCCGCGGTTAAGGAGTTCGCTACGGTTTAGGAAGTTTTTCAATGCGCACCCGGGCGCTCAACAAAAGTGGAAAGTGGTGAATCGCACCGGCACGTATGAGTACCTATAATCAATTCTATTTATACTTGGACCGAATTCCACCTTACATTTACCCTATTTTCGCGCAAATAGCATGAGAAATTGCGCCGGGACGAAGTTCGTGTGTGCATATTGTAAAAGGAATCTTGTCGCAAACATTCTAATAGAAAAACTTTCATAAAAGCGCCAAATCGCAGAGGTCGTAATGCAAAAGAATGTCGAACAAGTTTTACATTTTATATCTGCAAATTTTTAGCGCACGAAGGGAAGCGCGCAAATAATTTGATTCAAATCGAATTGCGCGGCTGAAGTGTGCGCTGCTTGCCAAACCCCAAAAATCTTGAAACGCTTTTGAAATATTCATGCGACAGTACACTTGAAACAGTTTCAAAGTGTCGATTGCTTCGCAATAAAATAGTGTGCGTTCCCGAAGGTGTCATTCATTATTAACATTGGGAATAGCAAATGTGTTGCAACAAGTAATTTTATAGTCGTACGAAGAAAGTGGGTCGCGCACAAGCAATTTTTTTCTCGCAAGGGGTGGCGAAACTTGTTGAAACTTTACTGCCTCCATAGTTTCATAGTCGCTCTTAATCTACGAACATAAAGCTAAAACTCGATGGTCATGTGTAATGCAATGTAACTCTATCTAGTCGTTGAAACGTATCCTTCGTGACGCGTACGGCGCGAAAGCAAATGAAAATATATTTGGCTTTCGCCTTTGTGCTCTTCGCGCTGCCGTTTACCTTGAGCTTTATCAGGACAATGCCAAAATTAGCGCGAAATAGTCATGAAAGTAGACAAAGCGTGCGACGGTATTTCAGGTCATGCCATCCCTTAATATTGCGAATTAACGCGACTGCAGTACCACAGTCGGCACTCGCGATTAACACAAAACCGTCGGGGAATGAAAATACACAGGCCGAGGACGACGACGACGACGACGACAGAGCAGCCAGGCTGGTCCGCTTTATCCAAGCACGCGGGATTGTGCAAATACGCGAAAGACACTTAAATAAATACCAAATGTATAAACCGCAGAGGCAAGAAGCCATCACGTACACGGACTCTGCGTGGATAAATGAGCCACTGATACATTTAACCCTACCGAAAATGCATGTAAGGCCATTCGTTTCTCGTGAACGTTTCGGCATTTGTATACAACAGCAAGCAACAACATTACTCCGAATGGCAGATCCAATGAAAATCTAAACCTTCGGCTATCACGCCGCGCGCGAATTGCGAACGTGAACTTGAAATTAATGGCAAACAACTGATACAGATGGAGGTCAACCATGTTAATGACTGTATTACGTTTCCTCGCCCGTATTTCAAATGCGCACTAAACTATTTTCGAACGTTTTCCAGCCCGCGATCCATTTACTTTCGCATATGTCATTAGTGCATGTGGGGTTCACGTGCAAAAAAAACTATGGGGTTGGATATCAATCTACAGTTGCCGCTTGGACAATTGGAACATGCAAAACAAGCATCATAGACAATGGCTATTCATGTTGCAATGTCGCTATTCTTAGCAAAAAACTCATATGACTCATCAATATATCAACGTTGTGCAATGAAAAAAGGGCTCTATTAGTGACCCCAAAGTACTATGCGACTATGTGATAGGCGGGTGGCAATATAGGCTTGGTATTTGGATGCGAATGAATTGACCCGACCACATCGATGATGGCTCAGTGGATGAGCTCGCAAATTTTGGTTTATTGCCAATTGCATTTTAATCGACTTGGCACGTTTTGGCATTTCCGAATTAAAATCATGTTACTGTAATGAACTGTTTCAGCGTTCACTGCTCAAATATGCTGAATAATATTATACGCTTTTGTGATAATGCAAATACAATTTTAATGAAATGCCATTTTTACTTGAAATATGAATTCACAAAAGATATTTCAAACCTTCAACAGCTCTGGAATTAAATACGGCTCGAGAACAATAAATCTGGGATAAAATTATGGAATTCTAATTAAGATATAAGGTAACGCAAAACTCTTACCATTTCGAAATGTTTGTCCTATTTTGAAATGTGAGTCCCCAAGGTACTGAAACAAATAGATTCGAATTACTAGATTGCGAGATATAGGTACGTGGCAGAAAGCGTCTATTATTATTCCTTTCTTATTACAAAGGAGCAAAATCTCATACAATATGAAAATATTGAAAGAAAACTCATTATGTCTTAACATAACACACAAGAGATGCACGAGATTCTCACATTCAATGTAATAGAATATCTACTATCAAGGACGAATTAAATATCATGATTAACAAAGGACCTCGATGGTGTGCGTCTTGATACATGAATATACTTATGATTATTTGCTATGTGCGACATTGTTCCTTGAAACACTCGCATGTTTATACGGCAATAAGTTCTTTCTGTATGGCAAAAAAGAGACGAGCGTGAGTTTTTTATGTAGAAATATTCGAATATGTTGTTGGGTTGTAGCACTTACTAGATTGACTGTCCCAATGCTCGAACGCATTTGTAGACGTACACATTCGAAATGCAACACAATCATGTACAGCCATATGCGCTTACTGCGCACATAATGTATAATCCAATCCAAAAGAATACAAGAGAGAACGGTCTTCCGAATGGAAATACGGCCTTTTCTCCGTTCTACTCCCGTTTTTTCCCCGTGCGATCATGTGACCTAGTGGGAGCTTTATCTTTGTGTACACATTCCCTGCACTTGAATTATTCACCTGAGCACCAGAAAAACTTTTGCGCCAGTTGCCGATGAAGAAATATGAGGATTTACGAAAAGTTCTAATCCTGTGCGGAGAACTGAAACTCCAACTGACAACGTGTAAAAAAATCTTTTATAATTTCAACTTTTTTCACGTGAACTTTCCTCTATCGGAAAAACGCACTAAGTACTTTTTATTTAATTTGGACTCATTTTGGACACATTTAGTTGCGCTAAACTTGTTACAATTGATTGCTTTCCGCGTGGTTCGAAATAGTTTCATTTGAACTCAATGAAAACTACAAGAAAAACTCATTTATCTTGCTCCGAACGAAATAAAGTTAGCTCACTCGGTTGAACACTCGGTTGGGCCAGACAAGAATACGAAATGAAATTTAACAAATTAATGTATGTGTTATTAACTCGCGTGGAAGTGTGTTAAAAGTTGGAAATAATTAGTTATTATCGTCGTTTAAGATGGAGTCTCTCGAGTTCGACATAACGGAATGTAATCTATAATTGTGAGCCATTAGGATTATTACTCGAGTATCGTATACAGCAAGTGTGCATAATTAATGGCATTTAGCTGAATGTCGACATTAAAGCTATAAACAATGTTTAATTATTGACCGTAACGATTCTTCTGTGAGTAAACAGTCTAAGTGAAATAACAATTAGACTTAAACATTAAGTTTAACAACGTACATTTTTAATTGCTTCGTCTCGGATGAGTTTACAAAGTGAATTTAAAGTACGAACCTCTGCAAAGTGATATTTTCCAGGCTAGAAAACTTCAAAGTGAATTTAAAATGAGTTTAATGTTTACCTAGCGCGATTCATAACTCCTGACAAAAATTTAGTTGTTTAACACGCTCTGCGCTGTAGCTTATGTTTAAAATTCTCGAAAAGAAATACAGACACGCGCCGTACAAGACGCAGAAGAAGCAGAAGAAGAAAAAGAAAAAACAGGAGCAACTTGACTTATCTATCTGCAAGTTTTTCACTTTACGCCGTTGACTGTACCGCGAGAAGAAGTGATATTAAAACTGCCACCCATAAAAAGTCGCTGGCTTTTGCTTCTTTTTAATCAAATTATATATTTACGATGCGTTTTTCGTCTCGACACAACGCCTCTTCCACTTGAAGCAACCGTCGTGATTAACGACGTGGAAAATATTTTTAACGACATGGAGGAAAGTGCGAGAATGTTGCGCGGGTTACGACTTTCATTTCACGATATTTGATGGCTTATTATTATTACTAAAATAAATAAAACTTCCAAGTTTGCTTAATGCCTCATTCGTTTTGCACTCGCAAGTAATGCACAGGCAATAACGCAATCGCATAGAGTAGTAAAAAGTGCAGGTCGTAAATAACATCAAGTAAATCAAAATCAAGTGCTCTTGGCAACCAATAACAATCTTAAAGCAACGTTAGAATTCTAAACATTGAATTATGTTGGTAATAGTTGCACAGTAGTTTATTCTCTATGAGCAGTAATAATAGAAGGACAATAAATGTATATAATATTATCAGCAATAACGCGAGAGTCATATTAAATTATTATTACTATTATTACTGTGAAATACAAACCTATATTATTTCCTAATACGACATTAATAACAATAAACATTTAATTGTATTTTCACCGCAAAACGCGTAGGAATTCAAATATGGCATTCATTTATCTGTGAATAATGTATGCATAATTACGATTGTGTGAAAACTGGAGGTATTATCCAAACGCAAAGTTTGAAATTTAAATAATTATTCATTGGCCAATTGCTGCATGTTAAATTATTAATAATCACATTCAAATAATTAAAGCAATAGTTCAATTTAAACCCCATATTAATTATGGTATTTTAATTAAACTAACAGAATTCGATTCATAATTGTTAAATAAAAGGCAAAGTAATTAGAATTTCAAAGAAGAACAAGTAAAACGAGCATTTTTAAATGCAAAAACTAGTTAAAAATTGGTGTACGAAGCAGTAATTAAATTCTCGTTTGACATAAAGTAAATAGAAAAATGAAGCACAAGCGCATGTTAGGAGCGTGTAAGTAAATTACCTGGTAGGTATTATTTTTTATGAGCATTTTTAAAATGTTATCCTTTGTCTCATATGCATCCTTAGCGAATTTTTCTCTGTTTTATCTTTTGTATCATAATAATATTTTCCGTAAATTAATTTCAGGCCTTTCTTGATGTTAGTCCTTTTTTACATTTTGTGCAAATTCTCCCTTTACCTTTATCCTCGATTTATTCCTCATCTTATTGTTTTATAAAATTAAGGCAAAAAAATTCTGCGCGTGACACTTTCAAAACTCCCTCGATTTTCCCCGCCTAATTGTTCATCAGCTCTATGTGTTTTGTCATTTTTCATTCGCAGGTAGGAGCAGCCGCCGCCGCTGGAAAATTATGAAAATCATGGCCTAAAGTCATAAATTTCATGGCTTGGCTTTGAATGGTGAGTTTTTACTCGTACGAGAAGAAGAATGAGCGCTAGTAAGCCGAAGCGAGTTCATGGTTTCACTTTTATTACAATGCATTAAGTTCCATGCACTGCGGCAAGGAAGTTCTTACCGCCAACAAACAAAAAAAGCAAATGAATAAAAAATGCAGTATTTTTACATCACGAGAGAATGAAGTTATTAAATTCTAATTAGTCCATCACGAGTGGATAATTAGATGCGGTTGTAAATTAATTGCGTTTCCTTCAGCGAGATGTTTAGCAAGATGTTTTTACGCGCGTATTTTATAGATTTTCCCGGGGGTTATCATGTGTTAATTTATTATTATTCCAGTTAATTGAATATAAAATTTTAAATACGTATTAATAATTTTGCGAGTAATTTTTCGATAATAAAGCGAAATCTAATATTGCGAAGATAATTGAAATCGTAAATTATGAAGTAAAATCAATAGAACCATTACGGGGGAAAAGTAAATGAATTAATAGATTTCTTATTTCTCAAATTAGATTTGGTCTGAGAACACAGTTGGTTTACAAGGTAGACTTTGGTAAGTTATATTAGAACATAGTACATTCAATAATCGAGTCTAGACAAGCAATTGTTAGCAATCTTCGTGTCCTTAATTAATGAAAACTGCACACATGTTGGAAGATATCACAAAATGGAGATTTAGGTGCAGCTGAGCCCAAAACAACAATAAGCAAAAAAGAAGGATTTTAATTATTTTAATTTTGGTTTAAGCAAACACTGCGTATGAACGAGAAACAAGGGAAAAATGTAGAAAGCAATTACTTTGCAGGTTTGTCAACATTTGGCTCACGAGCAAGCCTTTTGTGACGTTATTTCGTGTTGGGTCGCGTATATAACGATCGCTCTAAAGATGTAATAACTTTAATGGATATTTTGGAAACGAGAATAATTCTCTTAATTAGACGTTCGAATTGGCCGACAATTCTTCGAACGCAAGAATTAATATTTCCACAATCACGATGCGGGCTCATTCGGAATGAAAATTAATGATGCGACCAAAGTTTTCGTTTTCCGAGGGTTTTCTTTTTCCACAACGCGCGCTTTTCTCACAGCTCATGATGCATCGCACTTGTAGTGCGCATTATCTTTTTCCATCGTCGAAGATTAATACATCCAGACGTGCTAACCTCTTGCTATTCTTTTTTCACAAACCTGGATAATATATGCGTTTAACTATGCAATAATAAAATGATTTATTGCTTCGAATGTCAAACGTCGATCGGTAAACGATAGAAAATCTCATGCATAATTCATTTGATTATTAAATTAATATTTAAGTTATCATTATTTAAACACACATTTCAGTTTTTGCGAATATATTAGAAAGTCTATAAATTTTTAAATAAAACATAAAGCAACATTTTTAAAACTTGATTAATGTTCAACTTTTATAAAATTTCATATTAATGAACGTATAAGGAATATTATACATCGTAAAAAAAGTGGACTTGTTTACTCGTAACTTAATTAAATTAAATATTAATATTTTAATTTGTATTCCGCAGCTATTAAAATAGAATTAAGTAATAAATATTATGAAATACCAAGGACATAGATTTATTTTTAACTGCTCAATATATCCATTGTTATTTGATTTACCTTACGCAATTCAACCAATTCAATATAATTCCAGATATTTATAGTTTATTGATTAATAATAAACATAAAACATATTCCTTACCCATCAAACGTGTCACAGTAATTCATAAAATAATAATTCATGCAGCCATATCTAATATAAAAATAAATTATTATTTCACATTTTCTAAACTCCCGAAGTTTTATTTTGGCAATCAATAACTTTCGCTTGGAAACTGTATACTTAATAGATAATGAAGCAATAAATTTAAATCTAGTTGTAGAATACACAAGTTATCTCAAAATTTCAATGATTTAGCCCGCAGCAAAAATATTATGCAAATCGCATGAGATTTAGCATATAAATTAGTTTTTGTTGGCTTAGAATAAGTCCTCGTCATAGGTGTACGAGTGCGAGGAGAATATTTTCTGCGTTGCGACCGCCGCCAGGATCAGGACGATTCGAAAACGATGCTTCGAAAGCATCCTGCAAACCTTTCGTTTGCGGACGTTTGCGCCCTAGCGTTATAGCGCCGAAGAGCATTCGCAAAGCGCGGCGCTAGTTCAGCAGCGGCCGCGCCACCGATCGCATCGCCGCCCCAAGTTGGTACGAAGCTGCTGCCGTTGCTGCCGCCGTCGCCGCTAGTATCTCAGCGCGTTCCGCGATAACGCGTATACATGCACCGTTCGAGCGTTGTCAGACGAGAAGAGAGCAAAGAAGTTTATCGCAAGTTGCGCGCACTTGGTTCAAGAAACAAAAAACCAACAAGTATCTTTGGCTATTTCCGGAAGCGTTCTTGGTTCAGGTCAGTTTACCAATTAATTCTTGATGACCAACTATAAACTCGTTAATTTAAATTAAACAGTAGCTTGTTTAAAACTTTTTAGAGTTTAATTTACATATCCTTTAGTCAATTACATTCCTTTTAATTGATTCTCTGTGAAAAATGTCAAACAAAATTTTATTATTTATCAAACAAGTGATTAAATAATTTTATTGGCGTAAACAACATCCGAATTTAATTTCATTAAATTGTTGGTGTGAAATATGATTAACGAATTATATGCTATAAAATAAATTTAATTATTTAACAGAATATTCATTCCTGTGCTTCCCATAATTTAATACATTCGTTTATGCCATTCTGTATATTTTTAATTATAGGTTTCCTCCTTGCAATGGATTAACAAAAAACCCCTCCGACATTGCATCGTAATAAACTGAAATACCATCTCGAAAAACTGGAAGGAAAAACAAGACCAAAATGGAGTTTGAAGATTATGAAACGTCGACGGATTACGCAGTAAGTTAATTGTTTTTACAGATTATTTGAATTAGAATTTTTCGGAATCAGCAACTCGCCTTCTCGCGCTATGATTACAATCGGAGTTGATCCTTGTTTAAAGAGAACGCGCTCATAAATATTTATCATCGTGCTGTCCCATCGTAATCCGAGAAAAAATCAATATGCTTAAACAAATTCAAATAATAATTTTTAAATTGTCAAATACCTAAAATAAATTTGTTTTGCAATATATTTATCCAACGAAAAATTAATTATTAAAGTACTTTTATGTATTTATTACCATCGTAATTTTTGTGGTTGCGGTGAAAATTTATTAGCAAGATTTTGAAAAATTACCAAATTATAACAATAACAATAAATTTGCATTTCGAGCATTAGCCTAATAAAAATAACTCAAAATTATTTTGATCCCACCATGAAAAATGCGAAAAACTCTAAAAGGGTTGCAGCACATTGAAAAAGCTTTTAAAAACAAATTAGTGAAGCTCCAGAAATTCGATTGTTCCACGACGAAAAAAAAACGTCAATCACTCTGTGAAAGTTTTTCATCCTACATTTGAAAACACCACAACAGCAATTCACTTGAGTTTTCAAGCAGTAATTATTTTAGAATCATGAATGCATGAATGTATGCAATACATAAAACTTACGGGCTAAATGGGGGTGGCATTCGCACGTATAATATTTATCATCAATAAACGTGCTTTATTATGGAAATGTGGCGTTTCCTTGCAACCGCCAACGCCAGCGTGCAGCGCATGAAACTGTTGCTTCGTCGGTATATTCGCGTTTAGATTGACCACCGCTTGCTATCGTTCGTTTGTTGTTGTTGTTGTTGCTGTTAGCTAGTGGTGGCGGCGTCGTTACGTGCCAAACTCATTATGCCCCATATTCTACATGCGCGCTGCAAGTTTTAATAACGACATTTTGTTAAGGGATTGTATTTAATTTATTGAAATAGCACGCACACTCGCCACAGCCGACCGGGGCACGCGTTCCCTCTCCTCCCGCTTTTTCTGTTTTTCCGGACGGCCGCTCGGACCGGACGTGTGCGAAGACTGATTAGTTGCACTGAATATTGCACGTGCATTTAGCGCACTTTGTACACGTACAGAAGGGGTGAACAAACTGCTGTGTTCAATACAATCTGTATGCATGTTCTCCGTTTAACTACTGAACCATCAAACCTAAGCAAGATTATACTGAATGTTTTCTTCATTCAAGAAAATTATCTTAAAATTAATTATTTGCTCAACAACTTGAAATTGTATGTCAAGTTTTAAATATCAATAGGGTAGAACCCTTAAAATACAATATTTTGAAAATGATAAAGGTTTGAAACAGATGCTATTCATATTAATCTCAAAAACAACCCTCTAGCATCGCTTGACGTGTGCTTCGTGATAAGGACATGTTTAAAACAATTGCAGATGCGCGTTTGAGGATTAATCGTCCTGTATAATCAACCCAATAACAATTTAAACGAACGCGTGTGCGAGTGTGTTTACAATACTGACATGTTCACTAATAAAGTTTGCGTGCAACTGCTGCCTCTTTGATGTACATGTGTCGCGCGGGTGTGTTTTGCTTCTACGGTTGTTGCAAAGAGCGGGGGCTGAGGATTAAAGTTCATTTATGCATATAGTGTGTCTAATACGTACGATGACGGCAAGGGGTTGGTTTGGTTTAGTTTGGTTTCGTATGCTTCGTTTCGTTTCGTTTCATTTCGTCTCGCGTTCACACAGGTGTTGTGTGTTGCGGCTGTGTGTAAAAGTCAATAGATTCACCTGAGTGGAAAACGTGTTTGCATGAAAAAGAATCTGTTTTAGGCAGAGCAGACCACCGTCAACCGCCGCCGCTGCCGCCGCCGCCGTCGGGTCTGAAAAGAGCAACTCAACACTTTGGGCGCTCATGATGATAATGTTGACTGTGTAGCGAATCGCACGATGATGATGATGATGATGATGATAGTGGCTTCATACGTGTGTATATTTGGATGGGAGGATATTGTGCGGATAGATGTGAATTAAAAGAGTAAATCAATACACAAACAGGCGCATAAAATGGGGGCGGCGGCGTCAGCACACCACGTATGTGTGTTTGCGATGTGTGCATACAGATTCGCTGATTATAAACGGCGCGCGCTCACTTCGGTGGCGTTTAATAAACTGATAGATTAATTTGTCCGTACTCGAAACTCGAGCAAGTGTTTCGCACTTGTTGGCCTATTCCACATTTAAGCAAACAGTTGCGCTGATTATGAGGATGTTGACGAAATTTAATTAATTTTGGTTTAGTTTTAATGTTAATCTTCAAATTTAACTTATTCAATAGCGAATCTCACAGCGGCCAAAATTATCTCGGATGATTATTAAAGATCCTACGCGTTTACAAAGGATTAATCATAAAGTTTTCGAGTAACTTGCCTTATGATTCGAAGGAAATGGCATATTTGTTTGTGATTTTTTTACGGTGAAAATATAAGTCAATAAAACGTACAAAAGATTATTATTTGACGTTTTTCAAAGAGTAATTGAAAACATGAAAAAGTAGTATAAAAGCTTCTTAGAATATATGTTTTTCAACTTTTGTAAGCAAATGCCCTTGATTCATGTTCCCCCTTAGATTTTCCGAATTCAAGTCTGGAACTTATAAATATTTAGACCATTGAAAAAGATTAATTAAAATTCCCTAAAATTTAATGTAAAAACTTCTTCAAACGATTCATGATGTTATGTTTGGAAGTGCCCCCCATCCAACGTTCACCATAGCATAAATAATTTATAAATTCGCAGTCTACAATTTCCCGCACGCGAACAACAATCTTGAAAAGTTTTCGAATCCAAGCAATTTTTGAAAAGTTGATCCGCTACTCACTGTTTCCGAATCCATAAATCCAAGGAACAATCGCAATGATTTATTCATTGGAGTAAAAGGCTTCATTTTCGGTGGATTGTGAAAGAAGTGCGCCAAGCAGGCCGGTAATAAAGATACAATAACACGGAAGAAGTTAGAAAGAATAGCATCGAGTGGATATTCGCGCCAGTGAAGATAAACGTGGAGGTCGGCTGAGAGTCTTTCTACTCACACACGATGAACACAGCATATTCTTCACATGCGATATATATGAGTAAAGTGTGTATATTGGTATTGAACGTTCGAATCCCGCTTTGATTGAACTTAACGTCGCGCTCCTCTTGGACGAGGAGTACGAGGGACGCATTTGGGACCTATGTCGACGTAATGATGCCGATGACACTCGGAGTGTATAAAACCAAAACGTATTTCTCCTCTAGGCGAACGGAATAGAATGAAGAGGAACGGAAAATATTAGTGCGGCGATCTCAACAGAATACTGATCACAACGAAAGGAAAGAAAATCGTGCAAAGTACGCGGATGACGAGGAAAATACGCGGAGATGAGGGCACAATGTATACACTACGTCAGCGTTTCGTGCGCGAGTAATCGAAGTGCGCAAAAGGGATGCTTCCTCGTCGCTTGCATTAGAAGCGAATGAAGCGTTCGCTCACGTTATGCAAAAATTCGCGTTGAAAGTGTGTTAATTTATTGCAAATCCAACGCGCAAATGCTCATTCTTTGTTCGGCTAAATTAAGAAGAAGAAGAAGAATTTTCGGGAATTACTCCATAAAGAGTTGCACACGAGCGCAGGCTTAAACACTTCCTGCGAACAAACTTTTTATCGCCGACTTCCTTGTCCAAACACTTGTAAGAAGATTTGCTTGGCATACGAAATTTAGCATGAAACTCGTTATCGATGGTGCGCGAAGAGGCTTTGCACGCAAATTTTTTGATATAAGTTCAGAAGCAAAAGGCATGGATTCGCACTTAATTACTTAATTATAATTGGTACTGACGAGAAAATAAGGTGGGTGCTAAATACGACGAAAACTTTTGATGCACTCTGAGCGCAAATAGAGCGTGTGATGAATGTACATCTAAAGTCAAGTATCAAGAGTAAGTTTTCAAACTTTAATTACGTATTGATGCTGTTTACCTTGCTGTAGTTTAACATATATTACTCGATGATAGAGTTACGTCCAGTAAAAGTTTCCACGCGCATGTGAGTATAAATGAGGAAAATATGGAAAACGGAAAACTTATAATGGCTGCTCATGAGGGGGAGTTTTTCCAGTTTTGCAGTTACACTTGTTGCTGTCAGTTTTCTCCCGTGTGGGAAAGAGATAACGAATGAGATGTTAGAGGTATTTTCAATATATCGCTAAAGGCATAAAAGAAATGTCAATATTACTTCATCAGGATTCGCGCAGTAAACATTCGTCCTTAAACCTATATATTTCCTGCATGTCTTCCTCTTAGATATGTGATGGAATATTGATTATTAATATTTCATCCCCCGATAAATTTTTCTAGCGCTAAATTATTTTCTATTGCATTTTTGCACAGCGAATGAATATTAAAGTTCATTGACAGCTTTCAAGATAATACACGAATATTTATGCCTTTTTTATTAGCGTAAATAATAAAAGCGCAAATGTAAATTTAATACTTAATGAACCGTATTTTGTTTTTAGTCTCGTTCAGCGCTAAATCCACGACGGTTTTATTAGGGTTGCGCTAAATTGAAACGCATTTAAATTTCAAATACATTTGCGGCTGAAACAGTTGAATCATTCATAAATCTGCGCGCGTGATTATTTTCGCCTTAGCGTACGAAATTGATTTTTAATTGACTGCATCGGCAATTTCTGCAGAAACTGGGCCGTTTCGGCGTTAACACAATTCGCTTTAATAACCCTCACTTTTTAATTTGTTTTGCTTATATTGAACGTCTCCTCGGGAGAAAAACCACTTGTTTTGCTCTTCTGCTCTTGTCTTCCGCAGTGTGGGAGTATTTTTTTTCGGTGCCTGCACTCGTGAGTGCCAGCAGATTCTAATAACGCATTAATTTATGTACATAAATTTTCGTGCGGCTGCTGCTGGCGTTGCAAGAATTGCCGAAAAAACGCCGACGAAACGGGCAAAGTAAAAGAACAAGTACGTTCGAATTTAGCGCATAATGCGCGCTCAGCGAGTTCGCGAAACAGGGATGGAATGAGCGCTGAAGGAGTACAAGTTGTGCTCGGAGGCGGCAGGCACTTCTTAACGACGTCTTTGGGAAATCGGCAACACTTTTTCGTCGTGTATATTCTGTATTACTCGCGAAGCAGCGAGGAATCACAGGAGAAACGTTTAACAGCAGTGGTACTTGAGTACAGCGCGAGTGGAAAACTCATCATCCGACTGCAAACATTCGCGCGAAACGAAACGAAACACGATTAAAATTTCAATTAAATCTATTAAAAAGGTGCGCCTCGCGCTATGGCTCTATACTGTCATCGAATATTCTGGAAATGTCCAAAAGGTTTACGAGAAATCCACGTTTTTCCCATTGGTTTCCAATGTACGTTAATCTTCTAGAAACGAATAGCGAGGATTTATTTATTCTTTTTATAAGCGTATATTTTCATGACCGCCCAAGGGTGAAATTATTTTCACTTTGCACTTGGGCACTTTGGCGATTTCGAATTTATTGAATTGGTAAACAAAATTAACAAACTTAATTCAAGCATCTTAGTCGTTACTAGGAATTTTTAGCGGGACATTCAAGTAAATAATTTCATTGCTTGAAGGTGGAACTGATTTCGAAGTAATTCGATGAGTAAACAGAAAGCGAACGCCGAAGATCGGCGGAAATTTAACGCGAGTGCGATTTATTTGATTACACACGCGATAATAAGACGCGCAAATCACCATTTAGATCCCGATAAAAAGCATTGGTAACGGAAATTCCACTCATTTCCACGCGCGCACCGCAGGGGGTGCAGCCCAAAATTTGATTTCAATTTTCTTAATTAAAGAATTCCGTCACGAATTCATGTGGAATAAATGATGCCATTTTTATTCGATTATTTGTCCACGTATAAAATACCGTTCATTGTTAGGTAGGCAGACGTAAAATGATTATCCTTGGGTTATATGTCAGAAATTGTTTGGATTTTCTTGTCAATAAACATTCACCTAACTGGCATAATGTTACATAATACGAGGAAATTTTCTTGGATAATATTGCCCGCCCGCTGCCTTAAGGAATTTGATGCTGAGCGTGTATTTTATTTATCATTTGAGTCGAGTTAACATTGTTTTCTAATAAAATGAGAATGTCTGGTATTCAAAAAAGCTCGATTATACTCACAAATTACGGTTAAAGAAAATATTTTGAGATATTTAAGGATCAACTTGAGAATTTGTAATTATTCTTGAACAAGTAATTATTGTATTTCCTCCATGACGCGTCAAAAATGGATAAAAAGTCTGGGGTGCGTTTGATAGGGCAAATTGTTTAAAATTAAACGTTAAGAAACTGAATTTTCGATGGAAATCAATTTATTCTTTATTTAGAACTGAATATTGCCGATATGAGTGATAACAATAAATAAATATAATAATAATAAATGAACTTTAAAATATAATTTTCGCAAAATTTATGTTATATATTTGCGTCGTATAGTACGGGAAACATGGCAGTTAGTAATAATTAGTTTTTACTTGCAATTGCTACGCTTGGAGCTAAATGTATTTGATGTATTAACAGAATTCCAAATGGATTTATAATTTGTTTGGTTTCTGCAATGAATAAATAATTAGCAACAACATGAACCATTTGGTTAAATTTTAAACGTTTCAATTATTTAGCAGTAATAGCATATCAATGTAATGTAACCCCAAAATGATCGTGGGTAAAATATTTATCAAATTACCGATTAATTCACATGAACCACTCGTAAATGGATGCAAGTGAGGATTTGTTACGAATTGGTTCAGCGAATGAAAGATGATTTAATCCACGGATGTAAAGTGTTCATTAAAATCGTGCACGAGCGCATCAATTTGCTGCGGCAAATTTGTTTAAAAGTATCAAGTAGCGCGTGTATTTACAGCGCAGTGAAATGCATGCGCATTTTTCATGCGGCCAAGGAGCAAAAACGCAGGATGGAATACTCAAACCGGAAATAAAAGATAAAATGTGGGTTTCCCGTATAGTTTAGTTATTCGCTTTTTTTTGAAGTCCGCTTCGGTAGTACGCACTTCCGTTATGTAAATATCCCGAAATCATCCTTATCGAGCCGGGGATTTCATCCAGTCTGCTTCATCGCTGTTTTCGTGGGACGTTTTGTGTTTCGTTTATTGTTTTATTTGAGTTTTATTTTTAGAACAATGCGAATAAACATGTTCTTATATGCAATAACAAAAATACATTTATATCACTGCGGTGCAATGGTTATATTTATTTGCCTAATAAAAAGAAAATTTATTAAAAGTTAAACAAAAATATTTAATGATAAAACACCCCCATTCTTTTATTGATTTCCTTAATGCTCGGACCACTTAAGACGCACATAGGGATGATTTATGCAATGGACGATTTCATGTTTAATCTTTGGCCCACTTTTCTAGGTAAAAAACTGCGTCTTATAGTCGAACGATAATTTCTTTGGTTAGAAATAATATTGTTGCTGTTAATACCGTGATATGAATAAATCATTCCACTTTAGCTTTCTTCATAGTTTCTTCATAATTTTCTTAGGATATTAATTTTATAAGGAAACATCCACAATGAAGACGTAAAAAAATAGATGATTAATGAAACTCCACTTGCTATTCATACCTTATCATAATAAAACGCTAAGCTTCGCACTTAAAAATTAATTTACTATAGAAATTTATACGGTAGTTGGAAAATTTACGCTGAAATATTTTTAGTCTTATTAATATTAAATATGAAATATACTCAGTGGACGAATGTTAAAGAAGCAATTACATTAGCATAAAGTACATGAATGATGAATGCACCTAGAAAGATATAAAATGCGCAAGAGAAGAACGATAAGCCAAGAGGGATCTCCTCAAAATGCATTCTATGAATATGAATTTACAATGCACATACTTTGTTTACACTTCCCGTGTTCTGTGTATCTTTATGAGTTTGAGCTGTTTATATAATAAAACTTTTCATTTTGCATTCGAAAACAACCAACTCAAACGTATTGTTTAACAAAATTGACAGCACCAAAAATCATTTAATTAAGCTAAAAAAATTTAAGCAGAAAGTTTCTCAAAGAATCACACGTGAAAATAAACAAAATGAAACAAAAAAGTATGACAAAGAAAATTTAAATATGTCTTGCGTCTTAAGCTGGTGTCAAAAAAGAAAATTGAGAAGAAAATGAAGGCGAGATTGGAGTAAAACTTTTAATTAATTTACGTTTCCCTATTTATTCAATTCTAAGACGACCAGGCAAAAATATAAGATTCGCTTTCTTTCTTCGACGAAGTATTAATTAAATAACCAAGTAGTAACATGAGTAATTCTGCATTAATTTCTCGACGCGAGCGGGAAAAAAATAACGATGGAAAACTCGTATGAAAAGACGGAATTGCTAATTTGATTAAAAAGTTTGATTAATGCCATCCTTAATAAGGAGGCACTAAGACGTTACAATGTAGCAAAGTAACATTAAAAGTTGCAAAAATATGCAAGACGCTTAATTGTTGCAAACTATTATTATGCAAATACTAACCGCGTCTGTTTGCATGGCGATGAAGCAGCACTCAATTCCTTGTTCGCGCTTTCCCAGATCCGTGTAAATACGTTTAAGTGCACATTTAGCTCATTGTGTCTACTTAGTATTTCATGTATGAGCAACTGCGAGGAACAACGCCTCATTTGCATAAATGCTAACATCGCTCAACACATGCATTGCATACGCAAAATTCACTCTTCGAGGAAGACCAACCAACCGTCGTTGTTTGGTAAACTAACTAATAATAATTCATGAGCTGTTAAATCATGTAAATATCTCTTCATCTAAAAGCCATGTGTACCTAGTAATATTTGAGAAATATAAAAAATGTATTGAAATTTTTATTGTACCTCAGATGAAGAGAAAGGAATAATAACTTGAAAGGTTATTACGCGAAATCTCTTAGTTAAAATTTAATGATTTTGTCAAAATCTTTAATAGCTTTCAAGATATTAACCACTCATTACATCTTCTTTCATTGACACGGTCGTGATATCTGCATGCATTACGAATTATCGTATTTCCTGGGCTATTTGTTCAGATTTTGTGTTTTTGGGCATAAATGCATTCAAAAATGCATTTATGTCTATTACCACCGTAAGAAAATTTGAGCCCATTTTTGTTAGTTGTGTGTTATGTCTTGCAAATATCGCAATTTTGTATACAAACCTAATTGTAGACTAACATAGTATAAATATATTCACAGTTCCACAAATTAAAATTGCAGCCGGGTATGAAAATCGTTATGCAATCTCTGCATATCCGTTTGTGATTTTATGCTCACGAAACGACTTCAAGTCTCTTCAGTTACCCTTCAGTGGTTCTTGCGCGCGTGGTTTATTTGTGATTCGTTCAACGATTTGATAAGAATGCATTATGTCTGGAATCTTGGAATACGATATAATGAATCTCTAAATTCGCGACGAGATGCAACGCATCTTGAGCTCCACTCTGGAAGAAAACGACGAGGAAGAATAATAGGAAACCTAAGAAATGCATCTGCATTGATATCAAGATGCAGGAAATAGCTCGACGAGTGACAATTGCATTTAAAAATCTTCCTATTCAGCGCATATTCCCGCATTTGCATTTCTTTCAATTTGAGACTTGAAAGAGCGAAATCTTTGTCAACAAGGTCTCTTTAATCAAGTTTTCGCAAACAAAAAGGAGCGCGACTGTAATTCGCCTGTAATGTTTTTATATGAATGACACAGCTTATTTTTGGGGAATGATGAATATTTAATTCATAGCTCCATTGCATATTTGAAGTGAAACAATAATCCCGGACGTCATTCGGAGAGGAAGTTACACATTCTTCCTTCGTCTTTCGCGTGCGCAATGCACGCCGCGTTTTTTCGTTCAGTGCGCTTGTGTTTTCCGGCCGTCTGCTTGATGCTATTAAGACAAGGAGATTCAGGTTTTGCGCTGCATTACGTTCAACTCAATCAATCATAAAAATACGCGGCCGTGTTCGTGTGCGTGCGGAAAATAAAATTCAGCAAGCCGAGAAAGTAAATTGAATTACGCTGACATTTCACTTAAATACCAGCGCCTTGAGGTAAGCCCAAGAAGGATGGCGGCAATGCAGGACTCGAGCAAGAGTGAGGGATCAAAGTCCGCAAGGATGAGCACCTTACCGATTTCCGTCAAGTCGAGAAATTATTGAGAATTTTGATTAAAAAAGTACACATCCCTATAAAATAATATTGGTAATTCTATATAACATATTTATCTTTTTCCGGCCGAAATTTAAACAAGGATGAGGACGAAAAAGTTGATTTAATTTCATTTCACTTTCAAGCGGAATTATAATCTTATGAATATTCGATTCATAAATCAAAAATTGCTGTCCTTTGATTAAATTTAATTATTGTGAAAAATGTTTAATTCCCCATGCTCAATAAGAGTCTGAACCTCCCTAAAGCTCAAATTAATAAAAATGAAAGAAATGTATCCACATCGTATGAGAATGACATTGAATATGGTTCGAACGTAAGTCTAGAGTACAAAAAGCGTGCACAATTAAGGATGGCGCAGAACCAAAAAGCGAACGGCTTACAAAGTGATGTCTTCATTGTTATCATTCGTAAACGCGTGATTTACTGCATGTCATCGATTGTGACGATGTAATACATGAGAGTTAAAATACGAGCGCAGACTATTTATAAAAGCATCTCACGCACGGTTTTGCTCGCAGATATATTTCTTTCAATGCCAGTTTTTACGATATGTGGTTGAACGGCGTGGCGTGTCTTTCTTGTGCCATTCGATCCTTATCCTTAATGCATGTGTGGCGTTGTCGTTGGTGTCATGTCACATCAGTCGCATCATCATTGATGTTGCAGCCGAGGGACGACAAATTGGAACCACATTTCGTCCGAAGTGAAAAATCAACCAATGTCACTTCAATTTTGTCAGATCAAAATGAATTCCATATCAACGTCATTCAATTTGCTTTTTCAATTTTCACGCGTTTGTTTTGAATTACAACACGCATAATATAGGTAATCATTCGGCTGTATCACGTAAATATGATACTAATACACAAACGACATGCAAATGCAAGCAAACTGAATAAAATCAGCGTCGCTTTAAATACATCTTGAGTGTAAATTGACGAATTGAAATGCAGGACGGTGTTGAGTGTCCCTTATTGTGTCGGTGGAGTCTGGAAGCCGAGAGCAACGAAAAGTTTAGCTGTCGTATTAAATTGCTGAAAGGCGACTAATTTCACAAGGTTTACGTTTACTTCTTAAATCCTCGCGCAAGGCGTTGCCCGTATCATAATCCCACTCAACGGCCAAGACGCTTTCTACGCGATCTTTCGTCAGAAAGGATGTCAGCGAATATAATCAGCCGCTAAACAAAGGGTTTATTAACCAGAAAAAAGTTGATGAATTCAAGTGTAAAGTACACTGATTCGACAGGTTTCAATTCGCTGTTTGGAAATTTCGATTTATAATTAATTATGGGTCATTAATTAACTGCGCATTGTGAAAAGGTTAATTGAATGCGATTGTGAATTTTAATTGAAAATTCGAATATTTCAAACGACGCAAAAAATAATGTAAAATATGAAACAACTTCCCGTTTTCCGTACTCTGGATAAAATGTGGACAAAAATTATCAACTTTTAGTCCCCAAAGTAGTAGCACATGTTTTGCGAAATAGCCTTTTGCTAATGCAAAGGCGCAACTAGTTTGAAATTTTATTTGCTCAGAAAATTGCATTTGCGCATATTTTGCGAGCCCCCGACCGCTTAAAACACCAACTTCCTTAATGGAAAACTTGCACTGGTAAATGCATTTTTGCGCGTGCAGTTAAACGGACACAAGTGCACGTAATTTACGAGTGCAAATTGGTTTAATGCGATTTTAATGAAGTATTTACTCATTGCATATTACGATTCTATCAAGTATCACTCCTTTTCATTTAGCAAATTATCATTTTTAAATATCTCACATTTCATTTCATTGACGAAATTTACGTAAATTTTAAATTCGTATAAGATATGTATTTATTTTTATAATAAGCTATTATTGAGTTAAAAAATGTTTTAGCAAATAATGCCAGTTTTTCATTTGGGTTGTAAATCCGATTACGAGCCAGATACGAGTGTATTATGTGTACGTAACATAATGATAACGAGTTCATGGGTGAACAACATTCGGGGTTTATGTCCCATTTTTCATTGTTGCAATAACATGGCATACATTTCAGTATATTGCATGCCAAAGAACGAAACCGGAGGACGCGTGTGCAATTGTTCGGTGGGTTTGCATGCACGCAGACGTCGCTGCTTCATCGAGATGTAAAATTTTAATTAAGGGAGTTAATCCGTCCATTTCCACCGCGTTCTGTTCCTTGTTTCGACGTATTTACGAACAACTGTATACAGGATGTTCGTTAAGGATATCCAGGTCGATCGCGCGATTATGTTTGATTTAAATTTTATTGCACATCAGTGTAACGTACGTTATGCGATGAAATCATATAATAACTCGTTCGTGCTGAAATGCCACAATGTTATGAGATGCATAGAAAATATCTGTGGAAAAAAAGCGAAAATCGACGAGAAGGCAAGTCTCAACAAAGGGATGAACAACTAAAAGGGGACATATTATATCGCGAGGACACATTTGTATGATAATAGAGGTCGCAAGGGCGCAATGAAAAAATGTCGCAAATTCCTCCCTCCCAACGCGTACGGTGTAATGTTATTCAAGCGAAAATTTATGCGTAAAGCATCAACATAATTAAAGGAAAATTCTTCCATATAATTCCTAGATTTTTATAACAAAAGTTTCCAACTAACTTACCACAAACTTACCACAAAAAACTTACCACAAAAACTACATTTTTTCTTTAAAAATAATTGAAACCTAAAACAAAAAGATTAAACTATTAGTCTAATAAGATTTGCCGATAAATCCTGGAATTAAAATGGCTGAAATGGATAGAAAGTTGCATTTGATAAATTTGATTATTACAGTTCTGCACGAGTGAGAAAATGGACATGATCATAGTCTGCATAATGCATTATAATCCGTGGAAGGATTAGCGATTGCTTTACAATCCATCTGCAATGCGACTCCATATAGAGATAGCTGGTCGCATTCGAGTCCTTTATGTGCGCTTGATGTGCACCAGATTACGCATTAATCACGCGCACGTCACCGCCAAACGCATTTTTATTCACTCGCCATGCACTCGAGTTGCATTCGTGCGAATGTTGCACATTCGTACATTTGTCATTATGAACATTGTTTCAATACTGTTGCGCTACGCAAATCAAATTTTGTTCAATGTTGTTGCTTCGTACACAACGCGTGCTTGTGTCGTTCCATTCAAACACGTCCAGCGCACCAAATTAATTTTGTAATGGAAAATTAACTTTGTGACATTTTGTATGTGTCCGCAGTGCTGGAAATGTTTTCGCCGCCTAATTTCCAGTAATTAATTTTTATTTCGTAAACATGCAACAAATTTTCGCCATTTTGAGTGATTAACCGCTGATTAGTTAAGATCAGCAAACGTACAGCTAAAGTCACTCAGTTTTCCGCTTGAAAGTGAGTGCAAAAAGTTGTTTCAAAGTCACGAGTTTAATTAATGTCACAAAATTAATTTGCACAATTTTTAACTCCTTTGATTCCGGAAAGCGCGTTCCTAACGTTTTAGTTGCAGCAGTCAAAATATATTACATGCTTAAACTAAAATGAACTTTGAAACGCCCGTGAAATTAACAATTGTTAAAATTACAAGACAAAGCCGTACAAATTCGCGCACGGTCTACGCGAAAGTGATTACAGTATTAAGAATGCCACCGCTCTAATATATTATTGTGTTATCACATTAGAACAACGTTTTGCCATTTGCATAGAACAAGAGGGTTCAACCGCTGCCGCCCATCGCTCAGCGGCAGTCGTGTGATGTCGCGCGTTTGCGTTTGTGACCTAAATATTAAATCTAGCATCGCATCCACATACACGAAGCTCGCTTGCTCTATACTTTCCAATAGCACGTCTGCGCGCTTGTTGCGCTCAACCGCCGCGAACATTGCCACCTCATCCACCGGGTAATGGCAACAACAACAACAACAACATCAACAACAGGACGCAAAACTCGTGTGTTCAAATACACAACTTGTTCAATGAGATAAAGAGAATGAGCTACCTGCATGCGGTGTGTTCCTGACGCGACGCGTCGTCCTGCATGCGGGGCAAATAGAGTAGGAAAAGGCGGTGAAGAGAGCTCGACACGTACGAGCATTAAGTACACACCATCATTCTCTATACTACACTGTGAGGCGGTTAAAGCCCGCGCGAAATTCATTTCGAAGGCTGGCGGTGGTAAAACAAGGCGCGATCGTGTAATGAATTAATTCTTTCCTAGAATGTCGGCTATGCCTTGATGAAGGCTCGTGCCGACCGCAACTAAAATCAACGTTGAAAGGAAGAATAACTTTCTGTATTTGGTTTTATTCAATAGAGCGGGCGTTAATTTTGTTAAATATGCTTTAATCACATGATTATTATACATGCTGAACATGCTCATATTTAATGAAGAATTTCATACGATAATTAAATTTTAAAATTAATATCATATAAATCCCGCTCGTATACGACTATTAAACTTCTCTTTAGTGAAAATGTGCATTTCATTAATTAAAATATAACGGGGAAATAAAAGTACCAAGTAATAAAATTTTTATACGCTTTGACTCTTAATGATCCAAGGAAGCTGTGACAAATAGTAATTGGAAAGCTTTTATTAATAAATCCTTCGAAACGTATTTTCATCAGGAAACGCAAAACGAAGGAAAAATGAGTTATCCTTCGGAATATTATTACAGATTGTCCTTTGAAACAAAAAAGAACATCTAATCACATCAGTGTTTCTCTCCGCTTCAGAGACTACAAATTGAATCAGGCAAATATAATATTCGTAATACAGATTCGCAAGGCAAACACTACTAAGAAATTTATTTACGACCAGACTTACAGTACGCGTTGCAAATGTGCCGGAATATAATTAAACAAATCTACGAAATCGTACGGAAAATTGCAAATTGAATTAAAATCAGATTGAATTAAAACACACACGAATGGAATTAACAAACATGACGCGTTAATTAAATTCCTAATATTTATGTATAATTAATTACGCGAATAAAATAGCGACAAAAGTTTAATGAATAATAAACAAGTGACAATTACCGCTGATTTGCAATGTACATAAATTTATTGAAATCTATGCAATTATGAGCCGTGTTATTATTGTAACAAAACAATACAAACTGATCACACTAGCTGCGGAGGATGCGAAAGAAAGCGCATAGCAAGCACGTTCATTGCGCATTAAAATTTAATTAAACCGCTGCAGTGCACTGCGGAAATTCATTCCAGCACGACTTTCCTGAATTCAATTCGAGTGCTTATATAAATATACGCGTATGAAGGCGTCGATAAAGATCAAACAATAGTTTCGCACAAATATTGCAGGCGCGATATTATTGTTGGCCGTTTGTTTAGGAGTGTGAGCATTTATTCGCATTATAATCCCACCGGAATATAGTGATATCCTATATTTGTATAGAGAAGAAGAAAATTCATAGTCGTTCTAATAAAAACATCAATGAATTCCATAAATTCAGTGACCACATTTGTCAGTCGTACTTTTAAAAATAAGTTTTTATGTCATTAATTGAGTCGTGTTTGAATTTTGGAAAATTGGGATATAACACTCTAAAAAATATTTAATGCCACTGTGCGTAGTGTCGGTGGTATCTCGTCTGTTTTTGTCATGCCGTTTTTTGTTGTTGTTGTTGTTGTATAGCGCGAACGAAGTGAGGTTTTGATTCGGTTTCGCCTTTTTGCCGACGCCGGCGCGCGCTTGATTTATGATCGTGCGCGAGTGTTTTTTGTGGCTCATCCGCGTCTGTTGCACATCTTTTTCTCCTGTTATTTTTACAATTGCCGCAATATGTGCGAATCGCGCCCTGCGTAATTATACCCGAAAGATACACCAAAAAATTATCCTAATTGCCGCTCGTAAATGTGTTATTTATTACTATCATAATCGTCCAATAAATGCTTAATTGCTAATATGTTTTTAATCACCCGCAGTCACAAGATAACCCTTCGTGACACGATAAAGTCCTGCACAACAATTATTTGCCGAATGCTAACAACAAATTAAACCGAAATCTCAATAGTACGTCAATTAATATAGATGGACGTAGCAATTAGAGAATGAATAATTAAATTACTGAAACATGAGGAGAATTTCAATTAAAGAATGGCAGACGTTCGCGTGAAAAATCCGTTTTACCTCGGCAAATCTGCTAATCGATTAGCGGTATCCCAATTATAGCTTAATAATGAAGCGGCGAGGCGGCGAATTTGCTGAATGACAAGGAGTGTCGTATTGCTAATGCCGCAAGTTCGCGGCGTACGCGCGGAAAAAGTCGATTGTAATTACGTTATCGTGCAATAAAAATCAGGAAAACCAATTTTCCACTTCTACCATGCGAGGAGCACTTCTTTCGCATTACGTCCACGAGCAGCGTATTTGCCACGCGTCAATTTTCATCGTCACGTCGTCGCAGAAGAGCAATTATTAGTTTAAAAACTTTTGCCGCACATTTTTTTGTTTTATGTTTTCACTTTGTGCACTGGCGGCTGTGCGCGCAAAACAAGTGGTCGATGATCCGCGTCGTAATTGAAATCTCAAAACTTTCGCGCAAAAGGTGCCACGTGGTTATCAATAATTCACAAAACCGAACTACTCCCAAAGTGATAAGCATTAATTGGGCGTTTCGTGGAAACGCAATTTTCAACGTCGAATTTTCATTTAAAGTTTATTCGAAAATGCGCATAAATAAGAATTTCGCAGAACGCTTTGAACAAAAATTTGCTTTCGACTTTGTTTGCCCATTCATGCATTTGAATGACATAATCCAGCCATACTTCTCGTGCAGCGTGGAATTATGTTGCTTCCGTGCTTCAGAATGTTGAAGAGCCGTGGTGCACCATTATCATTGAACCATCTTGTGTCCATTATGCAAAGCGCTCCGCAAATGCACTTCAACGCAGATGCACTCGCAGAAAATGTGCAAAGCGCATACATAAATTGAGCCGCATATGTGCTCATATGCGCAAATACGAATTCACGAAACGTTGTAACGAAGGACGCGACGTAAAAAGTAAAGTAACGCCGTGATCTCACCGAGTGACGCCTGATGACATATTAGCTATTTCCGGCTGCGCAGACGTAGCGCACAATAATGTCACTTGCACCCGCATTTTGCATTTTCGCGTTTTGCGTTCGCTTCCTCTGCGTGTGCGGTTGTCGACAATATGCAAACGAGATGCGAATACGCCTGTTTGTGATTGCCAGCCGCGAATCGAATGCGCGCCATCCTCATATCCGCAGGAAATTTCGACAATCATATGATTTAAGTGGCTTTCGAAATCGTATCGTAAAATTATGTCAAACGTGCTGCATTTCGCATAACATTTTAATTGAAATTTTATCGTCGACATTTTTACGTTCCTATGAATAACGCATTCACTATGTCAACGAGCAATTGATATTCATACACTTTTTAATTGACATGATCGTAAAACGCGCTCAAATTACTCGATTCCAATTGCAATATTATTATAACAAATGCTTAATAAAAAATTTATCGCGGAAACCTGGAACACCAATTTAAATAATGATTCATAACGGTTATCATAACCTGCAACCTTCATTCAAAAAATGTTTAAGTAGCTAGTGCATAAAATTGTCCTAATTAGTCCATTTCAATTAAGAACACGCCACTTAAAAAACAATGCAAAAAATTAACGAGTATGACGAATTCGTTTTTAGCATTAATAAATTAGGAATGCTTCTCACATTACCCCTAAAATCCCAACACGAAGCGTGTGAAACTTGTTTGTTTGAAAACTTAATACATTCATGTTTCATTTATTGTTTATACTTTATGTGCCACACTTACCACTCGGGCCAATTAAAGAGCTAAATTAATCCAACAGTAAAACCCGGAGCGTGCACACATTCGCTCAAAATATACCCGGCACCCGCATCGTGTTATTGTGACTTGGCAAAACTTCCTTTGTTACAGTCCTTTTCGACGTTTCAATTTAATTAATTAATAGCGTTGGAATTTCTTTAGACATGGCTATATATTTTTGGCCATATATAACGGAGCTGTACACACTCGCTATTATCAATACAAAAGCTTTTATCTAATATAGATAAAAGTCGAAGATATATTTGCACAAAACCAAAAGGAAAGCAATAATAGCGAGAATAAATAAGCGTAAAGAAAAAGAGTGCTCGAATCCTCACAGTATTTATTTCAACGTTGAAAGTAATGAAATACTCAAAAATCAATACGGTCCAAATAATTTTATATCAGTTCGCAAATGATATTATTCATCACATTGTTATGGTAATTATATGAAAAACAAAATAATTATTCGACGCATCTCGCAGCTATAAAGCTGTTGTGAATTATGTATAAATATCGATTGGCTGCGTTATAGCTCATTATATAAATATCATAAATTAATAAGCTTTATGATGTGCATTATTTTCGGCACAAATGTATGTACTTGTACGTATACACGAAAACAACAACTAAGACGACAGAATTTATGTCGACATTATGTAAATTTCCATCGCCATTAATGCCACTTTCGAGGCATACCCCATCGTCGGCATACGTAACAAGCGCCGAGTGCCGAGCTGAAATTTATAAATATGGTGCTCTAAAGTCTTAGGACCTCGGAGTGTGCCGTGTAAACATTGAAAATTCATTTCCAGTAAATTTGGCGACTTCGCCAAAATGGACAAATAAATATTACATTGCGTTTGGCGATTCAATTCAATTCTATTCGCATGAACTCGATTGTGTGCGCGTTGGATGCGCAAAAGTAGACAACAACAACTCAAGTCACATTCCGAGAATTTATATATGTAGTTTAATGCGTTCAGACAAAAAATCAATTTCTCTTCGGCTCAAGCTTCCACGGATGCCCGTATAATAGAATAATATATTAGGTGACAATTTCCTGAATTGCCATATGAGTTTTGTCCTTTACGGCTTATTGCAGAACTTTTAAGCGTTTCAGAAGTTTTTAAACTTTCAACCCAAGTATTTTACACTCACGTAATTTATGATGACATTTGTTAATTTTTTTGCAATAAAAGTAAATGAGAAATTCCCGATAACTCGTGTTACATTTAAATACATATTGTGTTAATAATGAAGTTGCAAAATTATTCATAGAATTAAAATTAAACTTTTTATGCTCCAACCATTCATAACAAATCCTGATTTTATCTCATTTACATTTTCGCATGTTTATTATGAGTGTTGAGAGTTTTTAATATGTTATTTACGTTAAAATGTTATTGTCGTCGTGACAACGATAAGTTTTCATAAAAAAATATTACATTCGTAATATAAAGGACGTTAAGGTTTTATGAAGGAAAAATGAAGTTAGTTTTATAGACAGTTCATAAATTATCTCGAGGTAGACAATCAGGGCGTGATTAGATAGTAAAACATAAGTAAAGTACGGTATCCAGACATTCGCGCAAGTGACATTTTTTG
>JARJDV010012184.1:0-11548 GCA_030264675.1 Anaulacaspis nigra | reverse complement strand
TTATTTTAATAATTTATTACAAAATGGCCGTAGGAAAATGGGAAAATTTTAATTGGAAAAGTAAAGGAATACGAGAGACAAGTTGGAGACAAAAGGATTGGGAAAAAGGAAACGGCGGCGTATACGGTCGATGGGCGAAGAAGAATAATGTCGGCGGCGGTGAGGCGGCGGAATTTAAATTAGAATCGTCCCCGTCGCCACCCGACGTACTCGGGAGACGTTTATTGTCTATTTATTTAAATCTTTCTCGGCGGCGGCTTCCGCAGCAGGAAGAAAGCATTCTATGGCGAAAAGAATGAATGCCGCCGCCGCCGCTGCCGCTCGAAAAGGGGTTGCGTAATGTCGACCCTCGGCGTTGAGGAATTGCCGGTGAAACTGCCGCCAATCTTACGCCAATGTCAGCCGGGATTTATTTATTGCTTTGTCGCTGTAAGAACGTCTTAAGAAGCCAGCGTCTTTTAACACTCCAAAAACAAGTTTCTTCTTGCGCCAGTGTTGGCAATAAAACGAGTTATCTTGCCGATAAAGTTTAAGCGCGCATATAAAGAAAATATAGAAGAGAAATTAGAAGTGTTTTATCAAGATGACTATCGCATGCCGGAGACGGCGCGCATGCAGCGTGCGCGCACTTTGGTGGAAGAAGAAAAGTGTTTGGCGAAGAGCGCGAGCGCATCTTTGGCAATTGGATAAGTTCGACGCCGCGGGCGCATTTTAAATTGCCGCCTCCACACCGCCGACGAAGACGTTCGAGCAGACATCAGCCGCCGCCGAACGGCAACTTTCTAATATTACTTTACTTATCTAAATTGGCGCCGATATTACGCGCAATGGGAAGGCATTGCTCTTCGTGTGTAAAAGTATAATGCGAAACGATCGCCGCCCCCTAAAATACGGAAGTGCCTTTACCCTTTTCACATTGCCTATTCTCGAATTATACCCTAAAACTAAGTCGAGAATCATTTGATTTCGCGAAGAAATAAAAGTTTTTCGAGGGTGATATAAATATTTAAAAAGTTGTATTCGTATGCGGGTGTAAAGAAAGTCTTTTCTTCGTGTTCTTGGCGTAGTTAAAGAGGAAGAAGAAGTAGAAGAAGAAGCGTGCACTTCTTGCATGCCGCGAAGTTCACAAAGTGCGAGATGTATAATTCAGCAGTTAAAACTCTTTGGTGCGCTCCTTCCGCGAAGCTGCAGTTGAGAAGTTTTCTTCTTCTTCTTCTTCATCATCATCATCATCACTGCTGGCTGGCTCGCTTTGCAGCAGAAAGAGTTTAAATTAGCAAACGGCCATGAGATAAAAGATACGTACAGTCGAAACTTTTTAGCGAATTACGAAATATTTTTACGAAAATACAACAATGTCATTTGCGCGTTGCGAATCGTAAAAAAGCTGTGAAGCTAACGAGCGAGAGAAAAAGAGCGTGCAATTGACTTTAATTTATAAAATCGTAAAACGCCGACATTTTACGATGGTGTTTTTATTCGCACGAATTTGCGTGGATTTTCTAATAAAAAATAAAACATGTTTGCATCGTAAAATTCAAAATTTTACTGTCGTTCGTTTTTATTTTTACGAATTTCGTTTCGTAAATTAATATTACAAGCCGGAGCGCAGTTTATAAATAAATTCTAATTGTAATGTTAGACTATTTAGAATACGATGATGATGAGAAATTCCAGGATAATTCAGTTATCTTGCCAGCTTTCCACGTTTCGAGCGCTGTTTGAAGAACGAACAAAAGAACGGAGCGGACGTTGCGCAGTCCTCCGCTTCTTTCACACTTTGCATCCGGCGTCTTTTACGTCCTCTCTTTT
This sequence comes from Anaulacaspis nigra, assembly GCA_030264675.1. NCBI lineage: Eukaryota > Metazoa > Arthropoda > Insecta > Coleoptera > Staphylinidae > Anaulacaspis > Anaulacaspis nigra. The sequence goes on along the minus strand of JARJDV010012184.1, from coordinate 9,736 downwards.
TGTTTTTGCCGCCGAAGGAAAAAGGAAGAGCGGACAACAACAATAACACCAGCAGCAGCAGCATCAGCAACAACAACAACAAGAGAAAAGATACGAACGTGCAGCACATGCTCGTAAATAGCAAAGCGCGCATTATTGTTGTGCGCTTGTTGCACTGCGGAGTGCGCGCGAACGGCGTACTTTTGCGAATGTTTACCACTTCCGGTTACGACGACGTCGTCGAGCGCGCGCGCGCGAACGAAAACGACGGAAGCTGATGGCGCATAAAAGACGTTTAAACAATTGCGCACGCCAAGTATTTTACGAACAAGATGTGTAAAAATATCTATCAAGATGCTCCATTTCCGGCAGATGACAATTGTTTTATGTCCGAATAAACCCGCTAATAATTAAGTCAACTGCGCCCGTTTTAAACTTTTTGATTACGCATTTATCCGCTCGCACACGAGCCGAAATTTTATTGAGCCGTTAAAATATTTCCACAATGATTTTTCTTCGTTTAATGCGCATTGTTATTTCCCGAGTGCTTATTAAATATGAAAAATGCGTCAGTCGTAAAGTCGTAAAATCCAGAGAAGGCATTACTTCTTGAGCGTCCTTTCCTCCCCCTTTTTACGGGTTGTGAAAATGGAAAAAGGGAGTCATTCTGTCATACCAGTAGTGGCCAATTTAATTAAAATTGTGAACATGATAGTCTTTAGAGAATGAGGTTGGAATCTTAGCTGAAGCAGTAGAAGAAAGAATAAAAGTTTTATTAAATATGTGAAAAGTTGTCGGTACTGGAATAAATCGTTGGGTACCACTGTTTTACCCTTTTTGAGTTGCTTGTAATTTCCTTACATGCTGCTTTCATTTTTCTCCCCTTTTTCCGCGTTCGCCTTCATCAAGCGTGTTCACCCCATCTTTTCCGATTGTCTTTGTTCGTGTGTCCTTTTTGCACACGCCTACACGACACGTGCACGCGCACGTATCAGACGCTCTTTTCCTACCTCCTCGACGTTGGCGTCGCGACGCCGCATTTTTCGGCGAGAAAAAGGGTTGCTTGCTAATGTATGTGTTTGTGTGTGTGTCAAAAAATTAGGGATGGCATAAAGATCCAATCCCCTTGTCGAATGTGCAATATGGACGTGATGCGTATCTGATTATGTTCCATTGCATACCCAACTCTCTCACCCTCCCAGCCTTAATTTTTCCAACGTAAGGGTTCACAAAAATGAAAAGAAACCCTCGCACCCTTTTCGCGTCGTATCCGTGGAATTATTGATTTTCACATTAGAAAATCATCATGGCTGCGCGTCGAAATTACGCTGTGTTTTTAAGATGGAAAATTATTAAAAGTAAAGACTTTGAAGACTTATTACGTAAGAAAATTTGCTGGGTTTGCTTAGCATAGCGATAATGATGTTCAGCGCGTAGCGAAACGGGGGCTGGCTTGGCTTGGGTGGCGGGTGAATGGAAGACGGACGTCGGAGGCGGCAGCGGGAGAAAAGCTCGCTTGAGCGGCGAGCAGCGCAAGAAAGTTAAATAACGAAATAACTCGGGCACGCCTGAAATAATTTAAAGTACACAAACGATGAAAAACAACCGAGCAATTAATCTTAATTTTAAATGACTTTTAACTTCGCTTCTTACTTTACTCTTTATTCGAGTATATTTCACGAGGAGCGCGCGTTGGCATAATACTTCATCGCCGCCTCCGTATACACAAGTTTTGTGCGCACATTCGCCATCGCCATTGCAAGACGCTGCCGCCGCCGCCGCCGAGAGAAGTTTTCATTTTATTTTCCAGCTCTTATACGTTCGTGCGTATTTTCTATACATACATAAGTATATTCATTTTCTTGGTAGCGTACACAAGAAAAGCACTGCCGCCGCCGCTGCCGGTTGCCATGAAGCCCGATGATGTTTATGTCGTTAGAATTTTCATTTAGAATTTTCATTTAGCCGTAGCGCTCGACTGCTTCTTAGCGCCGCGCGCGTACCATATAGATTTTTCCATTTAATTATAAACGTCGCGCGAGGGTGGCGGCGACGGCGGCGGCGATGAAGGAGGCAGCGCAATAGGATGAGTACGAAGAACTTTTCGAAATTATACGCTCTGATTGAATAACACAATGCGCACGTGGAAATGTTCGCATATGAATTAAAAATTACGCTCGCATTGTATGGATTTTATTTCCTCATTTTCTTCATAATTTTCATTCATATTTCATTTCTTCATTTTCTAATTATGGGAGATTTTCCATTCCCCGTTGGAAACATTAATTTTTAACTAGGATTTTCATGCAAGAGAAAATGATTAGTCGTCTAATTAAGCAATATCAACTTCTTCGTAAAGTTAAACGTTGTAAATGAAAGACTAAAAGACTAAACACCAAATAGCAAAACACTAAAACACACTGAAAGGAAGCATGCTGGTCATTTTGAGGTTCGGACAGCATATGCTCGACCTTTTTGGACGCTTCCAGTCCATCCCTCTTTCCCGTCTTGCTCTTGTCGTTTTATTCCTTCGCCCTGACGTATTTTCGCTTTCATTTTACGCTTCCAAGTTTCAGTTTCATTTACACTAAATTCACTTAAAATCCCTAATTATACGCGTTTTTGCTTTTTATTCATATCACGAGTACCATATGTGTTTTCCTTAAGGTTTTTGAAAAAGACGCTATTTTGTGGTTAACAATTTAGTGGGTTTACTTCCCACCCATTTTCAACCCATTTGCAGTTCATTACAAGCCACTTACAACGCCCACCGGAACGAATTGCTACCTGTCATTAAAGTCGCGTGGCAACTGGGCAACGGACGGACACGTAACACAATGCCAATCTTTCCATTGAATATCGACCTTTTGTTGTTGATTTTTTTCTGATTTAAGTGCATACCTTAAAGGAAGCGAATCGAAATGGTTAATGTATTCAAGATGTTCTCATTGTGAGGAAATCGAAAGTGATGACGTGAATGAAGAACATCTTGTCAGCACGTTATTCTTCACGATGTCTGAAAAAAAAGTCGTGGTATCCATTGAACGCACGAAATTAAACGCGACAGACGGTGTATTGATTTATTAATTTATTGACGTGATACTTGTTGTGCTTCCCGTTTATTAAACAAACAATCGCATATTATGTAACCATTTTAATTAACGTTTATATTTACGTCGACGACTTCTTAAAATTATTTTTAGAAAGTGTTAAATTAAGAATTCTGTTACGAAATTAGGTGGCAACGACACTGTACAAAAGCGCCCACAACTGGCTGATAAGATAAAACTCAGTTGACTCAGTTTGCCAGCGTTGTTATCCTTGCCGCCCCCGACATACTCACACATTTCTAGCTAGTTAAACACAACTAATAAGATTGTATTTTCGCAAGAAGTTTTGAACGTTTTTCTATGGCTTTTTTTTGCGAAATTTGATAATTAATAAAGTTGTGTTTATTTTGTAAATATTTGCGGTAAATTGATCAAAAACTCGACGAAGAATGAAGAAATCTTTATGCTTTTAAATAATGAAGAATTTTGATGAAGAATAATTGCCACGTTGGCGCTGTTGCCATGTTTACGACGCTGCCATGTTGCCTTGTCATCATCCATCATTAGTCTTGAGTAACATCATTATTTTCTTGCATCAATAATGCGCTACAGCGTAATTTTTCTTCAACCCCCTTCCCCTCAATCGCAAGCCTACAATAAGCTGCACGTAAATCATTCCCTCTTAAGTTTAGGGGATGATTGCACTTGTTTCTTTGCATCTTACATAATTTGTTACCCCTGCGAATAAAATTACAATTAATAGAATCGTCTTTCAAAGAAAGAACTCGTCTTTCAATTTTCTTGCGTTTTTTAATTCTATGAATGAAAATAAATAAGAAATACAAAAGTAACTGGTATTAAAGATGTACGCACTTGACCCGCGTCAGACGCCATTATATTACGCTTGAGCGAGTGCCGAGTATGTAAGAAACGCAAAACGAAAAGGGTTTGATGATACGCAAAAAGGGGTAGCAGAAAACGCGCGCGCACTGACATTAACAAAGTGCACGCACCCTTGCAAGGGGAAGACTTTTCATCTTTATTTTCAATTAAAATAAGCATTAAGTGCACCGACTGGAAACAAAAATGGCTTCGTCCTTAAATTATTGATTAATTTTTTCATCTTCCAAGTTTTCTCCCATCTTTCGCACAGCTATAGCCATTTGGGGTGGATGACGCTATAAATGTGTTTGCCTATTTTTGCTCGAATGGCACATATTGTCTTATCAGTTTGAGAGTCCTTAAGATGAGTCTCCTTCTCATTTCGCTTCTTCTGTTGCAGGATAGAGGCAGAGGGCGCTCTCCAGATGAAGTGACGCACAAGAGGGAAAAACGGAGCAGCGTCGAGGACAACGACAACGAAGAAGAAGAAGAAGAAGAAGAGGCGGGCAACGACGTCGACTTATTATTTTATGCAAATGAAGAAAAACATAAAAAGCGCGCTTCGCACTCGTCGCGAAGCACGAAAGGGAATTGCGACGACATTCGAGGCGGCTCGTTTGCATAATGAGCACTCGTTCGGGCGCGAGCGAATGAAGCCGCCGCCGCCGCTGCCGCCTCCTCCGATGCTTTTTATTATTGCCAGCCGCCAGCGTATACAGCGCGCCGCGTGAATATTTCGCATAAAACGCGCGTGCATAAAAGGCTTTTCGCCCTTCGCGTGCTGGCTGGAACCACCCCGCACGATGGTAGCAAGGGAGTGATATGCTAAGCAAGATGAAGATGAGCATTAAGAAGAAGAAACGCTGACATTAACACCACGAGCAATACCAGGAGCAGAAAAAGTAATTAATTTCATTTAAAATAAGTTTCACCAAAGACACAACCCCTCTTGTTTCCCGCACGCATATTTCACTTCTTCCGCCTTCATGCTTAACTTGCTTCCCAGCCAAAGACATAATTAACGGCTTTTTTTCTTGTATTTTTAGGTTAAATTAAAGCTGTTTTTAGCAGTTTTGGGTGTCCACGATGTTGAGCAGCTTGAGAAGAGGGAAAAGCACTCACACGAAGGGCAAAAGGGTGAAATGCGGGGGCCGCAAGAGGCGTATTTCTATATAAAATAGAAAATACGCTTTTTCAACTTTCCCTGCGAGGGAAAAACGGGCTTGATGAGGCTTTATAATAAAGTGTACGAAATTCTCCGCCACCGGTCGGCGCCGTTTTTCATATCTGCACATTTTCGGGGGTGGGTTAGGACGGAGTTGAGAGGCAGACGCCGGCAGAAAAAGGAGCAGAGCAGGGATATGCGAAAAGTAAAAGTTGGTGGCGGTGTGCGCGGTGGCGGCGAAGGAAAGGCGGATGGCTTAAAGTATAAAAGGGTGTTTTTCAAAATTTATATTCGCCGCGTACGCAATATGCAGACGGCGGGCTTGCTTATAGAAAATTATGAGCGGAGCGCGCACCCTTCTCGCCGCCTCCGCCTCGTGAAACATTCAAAAACCCAAAACAAAAATAATGAGCTTTTATAAATTTTAATTAATTATCGAATGAAGCGTAAGTAATTTAGCGCGCAATTCATGAGTTATAATTATAAATCTATCTATTATTCATTCCGTGCGCAGTTCTTAAGAAAGTTGAGTCGAGCGAGAACGAGGACAGGGAACGAGAAGAAAAAGTAAAAGCTGATGGCGAGTGACAAATTAAGACTTGGATGTTCGGAGACGTCTTCATCTTAATTCCCCGCCGTTTGCGCGCGGCGCGAAGATCCAATCTTGGATCGGCCGCCCCCGGCGCACACCGTCGCCCGCTTCTTCTTTCTTCCTTCTGCTGGGAGCGACACAGCGAGTTCTTATTTGAACGCCATCTAAAACGTCTTTGTTTCCATTCATTCCAGGTCCTCTTGCCGCGATGAGGAAACGCCGTTCGCCGTGCGGACTGCACACGTTCCCGAAGGAGCGTGCGGGGAGGCGGCTGAACGCCAGCCACCTAGAAAGATAAATTAGTCGCTCCGAATACTTTCATTAATCTAGATCATCCGCAATACCTTCTTCTTCTTTAAGACGCGCGCGCCACCGCCTCCAGCAATGGCCACGCATACCACCGCCGCCGCCACCGCCACTACTGCGAAGCAATGGCAGTTGATAAAGAAAACGACAAGCTGCAGATGCAAGATTGCTTAAGATATTTATCTATGGTTTTCCCACAAATTGCCTAATGATGAGAAGTAGATTTTTCCGGAGAATTCCAGAATGTTCTTAATCAGTATTACGGTTGATCGCTTCTTAAATTTAGTACCACATCGCGTAAGAAGCAGTTTTTCAGGATATAAAAGTAACTTTCATACCTCCGGCGTGTCGTTAATCCCTCCTTATACGTTGTGTTTCAAGGATTAGTTTAAAACTTGCCTAATTCCGCAAGCAGCAGCGACGAGCGTCGAAGCGGTGTGAGCGAGTGCCCAGCAACGCCGCCGCCGCCGCTGCCGCCTCCAGTGGCACGAGTATGCAGGACTCGTAGTCGAAAAGTGAGGCACACGCAACGAACGAAGGCGGCAACGACGTCGGCGGCCGCTGCACACGCGAAAAGAGTGGGGCTAAGGTTTTAAAACCTCCGCTAATCCAACTGAGGTTTCCTTAAAATGTGTTTCTTGCATATTTTAGTAGGTCTTACACAATTTCCACATTTATTAACTTCACTGCGGCCGCCCCTCCTCCTCCGCCGGGCGCGTATTCTCCAGGTACGCATACGAAATGACAGCCGCCCCACACGCGCGTTTGTATTGAAACGCATACGTTCTTAATGCTCACTTAGGAAAAAAGTTTAATTATGTATGATGCTTTATCATCATGAATGTTTTATTTTTTTAGGTCGCCGCCTCCGCTGTAAAATGCCTAAACAATAAATGAGAAAATATCGCCAACTAAAGAGATGAAAATAAATCTCATTGCGTTACGACAAACAAAGGACGGCGGCAATAAACAAAGGACGAGAGCGAATGAATAGAAAACATTGCGAAGACATTGCGCATATTTATCAATAACCCTAGCGCGCGGAGAGAAGATGAAAGGAAGAAAACGAATCGGGAATAAGTGATACAAAACAATGAATAACAGGCAGGCACTTGGAGCGGCAATAGTACCGCCGCCGCTGCCGTCGTTGCCGCCGTCGAGATGCGGATGGAACGTGACGTGCGCGGATGCATGGGATGCGCGCGAGCGGCCCGTTATTAATGGACGCACTTAAATCATACACCACTTTAATACGCGCTAGTTGCGCATGCTATACTCTTTATTCGTTACGTTCATTTATATATCGCGTCACTTTTACGAAATTCATTTATTTCCCATGCGCAAACACGCGCGATTTATCATCGAATCTTCCACGGATCTCAAGGATAATCTTCATCTAGATTTACTTTTAAACTAATCCAACACCAGATGCTTTACTAACATTTCTATTTTATTATAAATATTGGGTGGTTAATCATGTAAATCATAGGTTAAAAACTAAACCAAGTATTTCACTTTGGACCAAAAACATAACTAATAACTTGTTCTTCAATTTTTAGGTTAGATTTCGTATTAAACTAATCCAACACTAGATGATTTGCTGAAATTTCTATTTTATCATAAATACTGGGTGGTTAATCATAAAAATCTTAGGTTAAAAACTAAGTCAAGTAGTTTATTTCGGATATAGGATATAACTAATAACTTTTTCTTCAATTTTTAGGTTAGGATTACTTTTGAACTAGTCAAACACAAAATTCGGTAGTTAATTATATATATTTTATGCTGAAAATTAAGTTAAGTACCTTAAATCTATAAACCAATATTTTTCTTATGGTTGCTTTGGTGGCCAATATCTCGCTTTCTATAAGTCCGGTTGGGTTCCATTTAGTGGCGTTGAAAAGTATAGTTCTCCTACTACAAATATTTCCACAAAATTTTGGATCAAATTACTTCAATTTTCTTTGAAAACGTGTCAAAGATGGACATTATCAAGGAGAAAAAACACTGTATTTTATAGTTTTTCTTCGATCAAGTCGAAAATGCAAGGGAGGCGGCTGAAAATATGAATATTGTGTATGATTCTAGTCTTTGTCACAACCAATCATGGCGAACTTTGGTTTTGAAGTTTGAAACGATTGGAAAAATAATGAATTTCTTGTTACTTCATCTATTTTCTTTAACAAACTATGATTTTGTTTAAGTAACTCTGCCAACGTCGGTCCCAAGCCCGAGTGAAAAAAGAGGAGGGTTGAAGAATTCGTTTCGTTAAATAATATTAATGCGAGAACAAATAATAATGAAGTATCCATTGATCATTTTCTTAAAAACCACAAATGAGCAGCTGAATACGAAACAAGACAACAAGGACAATGATAAATTCCCGAACATTTACGCGAACAAAAGCATTGAGCGTAGGAATAATGCCCGATGGATAAAAGCGCGACGCGCGCGCCGAATGTGCACATTTTCTATTCATTTATCTTTTACCAAACTTCTAATCTAATGCCTTTCACGCCGCACTACAATATTCCACCACTTTTTGAAGCTGTTTTTACGCATTTCTGAACGCATTGTTCGATATTCACATGCAGGAAGTATGAAATTTCTTCCCCGCTAGTGTACTACTTATCCTTATATTACAAATTTTAATTGTGTATGTGTGTGTGCATTTGGGGGTGCTGTATTTTTGTGAGTGTGCGCGAGGGCCAGAACATAAGGCAGTCGGTTTTCGGGCGGCAGCACAATAGACTCGTATTTATTTGATAAATTACTACGTTTCACTTATTATTAGTTTCGAAAAGGGTTGCGCGTCGCTGTTGCTCAAGAAGAAACAGCAGCTATGCGCGCGCCCCACCGGAACGTGTTTGTTTTATTTTATCGTATATCTTATACGCGTTTCGTAGTCATCAATTTATTTAACAATCTCTTCGATAGTTACTGGAAAATTCTGATAAATTACTAGATATATTTTAGAATTAATTAAAATTTTATCCTTAAACTTATTTTATTCTTTGTGTTTATTCATACAAATTATATTTAATCTCAAATAGTTATTAGAAAATAAAGATGATTTACATTAACCTAAAACTAATTAAAACATTATCCTTAAAAACCCGATTTAGTGTTTGTTCTCTAAGTTATCGTAAGTCTGAAATTATTGCCCGAAAATATTCAAAACTTAATTGGAATATTATCCTTAAAACTCTTTTTATTCCCTGTTATTTACGTATAAAGATTGTCTCAAGTGTTAAATAATTTTGAAAACTTAAAATTAATGAAAATATCCTTATTATCTCAAGTTTTAAATATTACTAGAAAATACTGATAAATTACATTAACCTAAAACAAAGTAAAATATTATCTCCTTTTATTTGAAGTTATTTATTTTATTTGAAGTTATTTATTTATAAAGATTGCTTGAAGTCTTAAGTAATGACCAGAAAATACTGATTAATTGCATTAACTAAAAGTTATTAAAATATTATCATTAAAATAGCCTTTTCTTCCTTGTTATTTATACTTAAATAATAACTTAAGTTTTAAATGAATTTGTATTTTGATTTAAATTAATTCAATGTAGCAAACTTCTAACTACCTTTTTCTTTTTTGTTCTTATTTCAGGAAAAAATATGAGTTGGTTATGTTAACATAACGAAAAAAAGCGCGAACGTTTTAATTAAAATTGTTTCATTCCGGAAGGAAGTTAGCGGACGTGTTGCGTTCATGAGGAAAAAGTTGCGGACAGGATGGTCTCGACCA